>JANSTT010020499.1:16620-47120 GCA_026745375.1 Platyura marginata | reverse complement strand
TTGATATATTTTTGCCGGAGGCTTGAAGAATTATTTTTTTTTCAGATGCTTGGGGGGGGGGGCAATTGCCCCCCCAGCCCCCCAAAAGACGCCCCTGCTTAAACCTAACCTATTTTAAGGCTATTATCATAAATTGATAATCAGTATACAAATGGTATTAAAATAAATTTTTTTTGGAGTACTGCAAAGTTTACTACTAGTCACAATTCTTTTTTATATTTTTGTTGATGATATTATGTATATTTACATTAATTTGTTTTTTTTTATTGTCATTTATCTATAATACAATGTAGGAAGGTAATTGTCATGCTTGTCACAATTAAGAAACACAATAAATATAATTGACCATCTGTTCGACTGTCAGATAATTAATTTTTTCTCTCCATTAATTAATAGTCGTAAATTTGCGTAAAAATTTCAATTAAAACTTGAATACAATAATATACTCTGGTGTATAGCGTTAAAATAAGAATTCTCATCTTTTGAATATTATTGTCTGTAATATATGTACTTAATACAAGACATTTTTCAGCAAATTATACACACGTACCCATTTCTTTGAAAAATTTAATTAAAATGACATCACTTAATTTATGAGCATGAACCGAACATTTTTTCCTATGTATCTGTATATGTATGTACAACATATTTTTATATGTAAGTAGTATAGTTAGACAAATATTTGCATAAGGAAGTTTTTTTTTTTTTTTTTTTTGCCTACCAACCATAACATTTCAGACACAATATCATTCATATGGAATGAATGTCAATTCATCATCAAAGAAAATTTCTTTACACTCCATATGCACCAATTGCATATACTATGCACTGTACATTTATACACATTTTAACTATATGGCAAAAGAAAATTCATCGGTAGGTTAAAATTTAAGTGTAACACTCTACGACTCTACCATACAACAGACAACACAAAATCCATCTACCATACGATAATGTGTGCCATCATTAATTTCTGATTTGATTTATGTGGTGTGTTTTATAACTTTTTATACATTGTAACTATCATCGTATAGTTTGTTTTTTTTTTTTTTTTTAAATATTCCCTGTCATTATGACCCTTGACAGAAAAGGAAGTGATAATCACTTTTTTATGCACTATATATTTATGTATGGTTACGACCATCATCAACAACATGAATTCTTCAATGCGGTTGGTCTTGGCTGTCTTAATTAATCTTAAACTTTAATTGATATCATGTTATTATGGCAATTATGTATATAGTGCGACAGCGCCACTGATATGGCAATTTCTGGTTAAAAATGAAAAAAAAAAACAAAATTACGATAATGGATTTATAAATTGAGTAATTTTATCGTATTGTTTGATTGATTACATATCGGAATTGGGCTGTTTTATGTGGAACAGGAAAAACTGATTATACTGTTGAGCATGTATGTATGTGTGTATGTTGTATATCTAATATAAAATAATGAACAAATTGTTATGAAAATTTAATTTTTATTGATTATTTATTATTATTTATTATTATAGAATCAATCGACATTTTAATTTATTAAAATCTATAAATTACGATTTAATTTTGGTACTACTGCAATTTTTCATGATGAAATGATGAATAAATGATGGTAAACTTATTTACTTATTAATTAGCAGATCCTATTACTAGACCCGGAAGACATTTCTTTTCATTCGTATCCGATCTTGGTACATCTCTGCTTATATACAAATAAAACAAACAACAACAAAAACCCGATTTATTGTAATTCTTTCAAGTACAAGATGGAGAAAATGCACCTGAAGGAACTTTGACTTTGAGCATTGGACATGTACGGCATATTTAAGCTCATTTTGTTTTTAAGCAGATAGGGTTTTATATGGCAGATAGGGGGAAGATGAGGAGAGAATGTGGCTAGAACGTTAATTTATTTAGAAGAGATTGAGTAAATTTTCTATGGTATGGACAGACAGTAATCATATTTCAAAATATAGGGACGGAATTTAATTTAACGATATTAAGTGACGTTTTTGCAATCTAAACTTGATTTAAAAAAAAGCTGCTACGATTGTGAAAAAATTTATTTATATTAAAATTAAATTCAAAAATTGGCATTTTATAGAAATTTTGTATGGAAGCTCTAACAGTAAGTCAAAAATAGTAATCTTCAATTATGTAACACAAAAATTAAAATAATTGTGTAGTAATAAGTTTTTCGAAACTGCTAAAAATCTGTTTGGTAGGGGGTCGAAAACGTCGAGAAATCACAAAAATTTTCAATTTAACCCTAAAGCACAAATTTTTTTATAACAAAAACGCATTTAGTATACAATTGTTGTGAAAAAAAATGAATAAATTTTTTTTTTCTATAAAACTTAAAAAACTCAAACATAGTGAAACAACTCTGGTTGAAAAAGTTTTTCCTTTAAAAGTTATAGGTTTTTTCTTGCTCTGTGGAGTCCAAAGGACTCCGCTTTGCGCTTTAGGGTTAAATTTGAAATATATTTCCTCAAGACAAATATTTTTGGGAAAAGAAAGGGGAAAATCTTAGCGTGGATAAAAACACTGACCCAGAAAATACGATAAGGACGTAGTGAATATATGATTTTGCTTTTTTTTGATTTTTTATATTTAATTTTTATGAATTTTTTGTGATTTTTATTATTTTTAATTTTTTTTACATTGTGTGTAAAATACTATTAAACAAGTATATTTGCGTGAGCACCAAATTCTGGGCACAATTTTGATAAATTTATTTAGTTGCATTTTTGAGTGGGAAACAATTTTAAAAATCATATAAAGGAAAAATTTATTTTCTGAAATTTCAAAATCAAAATCGTTTTTAACGAATCACATCAAATTTTAATTCTTCAATTTATTAAAAAAAATAAATTTTATTACAAAACATTAAAAAAAATCAATAAAAAATTAAAAAAAGAAATTGTTTTTTTTTTTTTTTATAAATCCAAAACGTTTAACCTCCAACATGACTCATATAAACAGGATAAGATCAAAAGGTGCCCATACGATGATTAAAGTCATAAAATTATAGAGATTTTATGGGATAAATTATGTGCCATGACCCAAAGTTCAATAATTATTATTAGCAATTTATTGGCATGGATTGTATTTAATACATAAAAGGTACAATTTAAAAGCGCTCAATCAATGATATTAAAAGTAATTTCTTTTTTGAATTGCTTGGGTGCGGTGGACAACAAATCATATCTACATACATATAAGTATGTTACCTACATAAATACTATATATATGTAATGCAATAATTTTAATTTTACTGCAATTTACATTATAATGAGTTGAATTGCATTAGGTTTGAATTTGATTTTTTTTTTTTTTTATAAATTCCTTTGTGTCTGTAATGGAGCATTATAAATTCAAATTGATTGCAACAAATTGTACCGAAAAAGGTTTACATATATGTATATTTTGCTGACATAAAGTCCATATATTCCAAATCAAATTTTTATCCATTTTTGTTGTTGTTGTTTTTGATAAAATCAGACAAATCCTCTTTGAAAACATTGTTCATGTATAAAGATCAATTTTGAATATCTACCTATGTATTGGTAAGTACATATATACAGACACTGAAGGTAAACCAACTGTTTCTATTCACATCACATAGTATTATCGGCATCATATTGCTGCTGACAACTCAACTAAATGTTTCAAACATAAAACAGGTGATGCATAAAATAGATAAAATTTGATAAAATTCTTTTACATTTTCCAAAAGCTTTAAACTGGGTCTATTAGATATGGCATAAGTACACATAAAGCCGTACTTTGATGAAATGAAAAAAAAAAAAAAACTTTAATTGACATGACATTATAATATACTCAGTCATACCGTAAGGTATTTATCAATAGAGAGATATAGATACTCGCTATATATACAATTATACACACACTTACTATACATACATTGAGTATTATGTAATTCAGTTAAGTCAATCAAATATGTTAAGTAAATTTTATCGATAAAAGACAAGGCAACCATTTAATGAACATGATTTTGACGACGCTTTTGATATATACCATAATTTATTGAGAAATGTGTAAGTGCGCTAATGAATTTACACTTATAGATGAAAAGGAAATCGATTATGTAGCGATTGGAATTTCAATCTGATTAAACAAAAATTTTTTCTTCATATGTGTGCTTGTGTAGATCAATAATCTATATTTAGAAGTAGGCAGTAGGCACTTATCTAGATAAAAAAAAACAAAACAAATTTTTTACGATCTTAGAAAGCGCAAAGTTAAAATTATTGGGCTCTTTGTCGATTATAGTTAGAAGAGAAAAATTTGAACATTTTTTTTTATATTTTCAGGGCTGATCCATTGATTTTGTTTCTAAGTTCGGTAATATCTACATAGATAGCTTAACAAAATTGTAATTTATTTAATATTTTAGTATAAATCTCCTTAAAAGGAAAAAAATGATTAATTCCATTTTGAAACCGACAAAAAATCCCTACTCTAGTTTATAATTTGTTCTTCTTATTCATCTTTCCATCAGATTTACAAAATAAAAAAAAAGACATACTAGTGAAATCCCGAAAAAACCAGATCATCACAAAAATTTCGCAATATATGGATTAACACAAGAATTTGTCTTTCCCGGGTTTCGCGTGGAATCACTGCATATTTTGTAATAAATACTTACCGCACCAAAATACCAGATTAATTAATTTTTTGCTATTTATTGGCTATGTGGAATGGAAATAGAACTAAATCTGTAAATATGAGTTCAAGGATGTTTTTTTATTATCTATTTGGAAGGGTTTCATCCTGAACGTAACTGTGTTTGAAGGATATATACACGAAAACGAAGTACAACAAAAATTATCGGATCTCATAAAAGTCTTATTAGAAACATATCAAAATTGTCTATCGACTAGAATTTTCAATTATGGGTCTAGAAATTTCTTTGCCTTTTATTGGTGCTCAAGAGTTCAAATACGAACCGTGCAAAAGGACAATTTATTCAGAAAACTACAAGCTTAGCTTAATCGTAACCGTATAAGAGAAGATGTAAGAGTTTTACTGAACTCGATCTAAAAATTGTAGTGACAGTGACAAGTACAAATAATGTTCTGGTGAATGTTTCAATAAAGTCTCAGAAGAAGAAAGTGACGTCCCATTTAACATTCAAACGATCAAACTGTACGATTGGCATAGAGAAAATGTAATGGCCTCATTGAACTCTTCTCGATCTAAAAATTGTAACGATAGCAAAGAGACGTGGATTAGATCAGAAATCAGAAGAAATCATCGGAAAAACTCAGAGGAAATGAGAAGAAGTCAAAGGAAGTCAGAAAATGTTAGTTATAATCAGAAGAATACAGAAGAACCAAAAAAAGACTAACAATATCTAATCGAATTAATCCAAAGACAACAAAATAGTGACATTCATAAAGGAAGTTAATTTCCTGGAATTGAAACGAATATCTATCTCCTTGTCCGATTAAAGAATAGGAAAAAATCTTAAGAATAGAAATTTTGAAATATAGTGAAAATAAGTAGAATTCTGTGTTTAGAGATTTCAACCTTGAATGGTTGTAGTTCAGTTTTTACTTGTTTTACATCATAAATTTTTTCTTAATCCTATACGCTTTAAATATCACTAAAGAATCACCATAAAATCCTTATAAGTATATTTAAATTGATTATAATACAGTCCATAAAGGAAAGTCGTTTGAACTTAACCGTCTTCGGCTTACATTTTTTAAGTGTATTTTTTTTATATCGCCATAATAAAATTATCACACATTTCCTGGCGAATGTAATCCAATAGCGATTTTTTTTCCATTTCTTTTACGATAATGGATAATCTGAATTTAACCACAAAGTATTAAATTGCGTCTTACATAAAATGTACATTTTATTAGATTTACAATAAAAATATAATCCACCAAGAGAAAGACCACACACATACTACACAAATTCCATAAAATATTTTTTTTCAATTTTGTTTTTTTGTTTTTTTTTTTTTGTTATCCACCAGTTTATAACTGACTACGACCATATATTAAATAAAGTCGAATTTAAGTTTCAGAAATAAATCTAAATTTGGTCTGAGATCATTCATTCCTTCCATCTGTCAAGAAAGTACACACAGAAAATTATGTATACACTCGCTTGAATGCGAGCTATGTAGTTTAATTTGTAAACAACTGGTAGTACAACATAGTTGAGGGGCCATTAATAACATTTTAGGTTTTTTTTTTTTTTTTTTAATTTTATTTTCTTCTTTTTTACGAATGTAGCATTTTGTTAAAATTCAGCAGATCGTTTTTTTTTTTATCGTATATTACGCATAAAATGGGCGTAAGTTAATTAATTTATGTTAAAATTGTGAATTTCGAGAAATAAGTTGGATTCTTTTAATTAAAATTAAGCGGCAGCAAATATATTTTTGGGGGTCATTGAGCCAGTCTAGCGATTTGGTTATTATTTGCATCATTGATGGTATGGATTTGGGAGGGACATCAGCAAAAAAGCTATGAAAAATACTTTCGATTTTCGGTTCTTCTTCTATATGGCTTATAAACCATCATTGACAATTTATCGCAGTCAAATTTTATATTTTACTGATTGCAACGAGAATGATATCAGAACCATTTTTATGTCTCAATTTATCTTAGAAATATATTTATCTTTAAATTTATCTCAGAACTATATTTATCTCTAAATTTATCTCAGAACTATATTTATCTCTCAATTTATCTCAAAACTATATTTATCTTTAAATTCATCTCAGAATTATATTTTTCTCTAAATTTATTTCAGAACTATATTTATTTCTCAATTTATCTTAGAACTATTTTTATCTCGGAAATATATTTATTTCTCAATTTAATACCCATTTATCCTTTAATTTATTTCAAAACTATGTTTATCTCACTTTTGCTAGGTATATGAAGTACCATTTAGCTCAAGGTAATTCTAATAATATGACAATTGATCTTTGCACAATTTATCGCAATGAATATTTCGCAGTTTATCTACGAATCATTTTTCCAAAATAATAATAATCTCTATTGAACAATTTGTCACAAAATATTTAACATTAAAATTTTGTGTTCCGATAGAATTTATCTCAAAATAATTATTTAACCTAAATAATTTAAGTAACTCAGGCAATTTATCGCGATATAATTTACATTACCAATTAAAATTTGTCTGAACTGATGGACGGAGATCAGAAGATGTAATATTAGCAATTAATATAATATGTAAATAATTCGTCTTATATCTAATAATTTATCTTAAACACAGTTTATCTCTAATGCCTAATATATCTCATACTAATTTAATCTCAAGCAATATATTTAAAAAAAAAACTATTTCTGACAATTTATCTGGAACAATATCTGATACACACCACATGAACAAAATTTAAAATTTAGAAGTCTTTAAGATGACGCAACGATAAGAACGATATTTCCCGATAACTTATCAGGAACGGAATCGTTGTTACAAGTCGAATCGGCTTCCAAAGTCACCTGATTTCGATTAATTAAAAGTGTGTTTAGACTTTTCTTTTTGGTAGAAGTTATTGTAACATTTTGTAACGGAATTTATACTCACTTGTCACTGTATAGTACTTTTTCGTGCAACAAATACAATAAAAAGACATAAATATTAATAGGAAGTGAAATAAATTTAATTTTATTAATGACATTTATGGGAAAATGTATTTAAAAACAATAAAAATTGCTGCAACACTATTGCAATCTACTCGTATGTATGAATGTATGTATGCATTGTAGACTACATAATTTAGTATTCGATCTGACGAAACATGTTGTATCATAAAAATAATTTTTATGCAACATCTTTTAGAAAACGCTTCAATCTAAATGCAATCCATAAAATTAGCAATAAATTCCGTATCGTATATGCAATTTTAAGCACCGTATATGATGCATATAAAAGTTAAAAACACTTTGCATAGAACATAAAACATCAGGGGGCAGAAACGCACAAAAAAAAAAAAGAAAAAAAAACTATTCTCGATAAGCGACTGTTTATTTATTTTTTTTTTTTTTTAATTTGTCCATAAATTGTCTTTGATATAGGCGATCTCATAAATAAATAAAATAATTAATAGTTTGATTACAAAATGCTCTAAAATGATATTCAATTTAAAAAGGCTGCCAAATGAAGGCGACGTACACAGCTTCCATACATATTAGAGTTGACATTTTTTTTTCAGTAGTTTTGTATGTAGTAGATACTATAAGGGTCAAAGGATGATCAAAAATTATGGCCTCCTAAGTAAAAGATTTTTTTTTTAAATTCACATAAGACATATGAGAAAATGTCCATTAGATAGTAATTTGGTATGGGGGGAGGGGTTCTATAATAGATAACTCTAGGTCAAACCCTTATGTAGCACACAAAATAAAAACTAATTTAAATTTATACACTGAGACCTCGATTTGCGTCATTTTCGAAGTTGCGTCGTTTATTTTGCTGATTTTGGTGGAAACGCATTAAAAGAATTTCTATATATGTAGAAATCCTATGTAATAGATTATTTCGATTTGCGTCGTTTCGATTTACGTATGTGGAACCAATTAACGGCGTAAATCAAGGTCGTGGTGTAATTGTTTCAAAAATTGTATTATTTTGTGGGAAAAAAAACATGAAAAAATACGTCGAAGGGGGGCCGTACTATTTTGCCTATTTACAATACCCAGCAGTCTATACCTAGGCATAATTGTCAAAATTATTGTCAAAATTTCAAGTCTCTGTAAGTTTTGGTGTTTTTCCAATCGAGCAAAATTTACTTCCAAAATTTCTTTTTACATCCTAACCATTAAAGATGTCCATAAACGTAGAGAAATTCAGATTTAAAAATTTTTCCATAAAAACAGATCGTTCACGTTATTTATTTATTTAGTGTGTGTGGAAGCAAAATATTACAAAAACAAAAATGTTTTATGGATCAACGAGGGAACATTACGCTATGCACAAGTACATACCTCTACATATGTGTGTGCCCATTCAATAAATCTCAATTCTCCAGTGTCGTTGTAAATTGGTGAGGCCGACCAATAATATAGCCAATAGCTAATAATCGATGAACAAACAACCCGTTTAATTATGATTAAGTAATAATATATGCGATTGCTATCGGCCACGATGACTAGTCTTGATTAATGACAAAATCATAAATTGAAGTTGGTTGTGTTTTTATTTTTTTATTTTTTTTTTCTTCTTTCATATAGAAATTAATTTACCAATATGCGAGTATAAAAAAATCACTTTACTTAGAGCTATACAAATTGTAATATGGGTAAGGTAAAAAGCAGCTTATAGAAGAACTCAGGTTTTTATGCAAATAAATAGAGAGGACATATTTTTCATTGATCGTACGATAACATTGAATGACGAAAATGAGCTTTTTATGAGTAGTTTTTTTTTATATAATATAAAAATGTTCATATTTACCACACAATTCGACCACTTGAATTTATTTTTTTTTTTTACATTAAAATTTCCCATAAACATCTTCAGGGTTTCGAATATTTATTTTATAAGAGGAAGAATGTGGACAGAATTATGACAAACAGTTCGGAATAATAAGTTTTGGCTATTATTTTTTGTTGTTGTTGTTGAAGTGGATAAAAGTGGAAAAAAAATTTATGAGAAAATTATTTTGTTGAAAAGTTTTGCCCGTATTGGTCCCTAACAATATTTAATAATAAAAATTTTCCTTTTCAGATAAAAATGGATAGAAAAACGAACCGAGCTCAATTACCGTTGCCGAACAAAAAACGGCCACCTGTACGAGTACCAACGCCAACAACTGTTCGGTCACCATCTCCAGATCCAAGCATGATGGGGTAAATATCGATTGTTTATTTTGTTTTTTTGATTAAAAATTTTTACCTGTTATCATTGCTTTCATATTATTATTTTCTCTCTCTCTTCTCTTTTAAAAAAGCTTATAACGAAAGCTTCATTTTCGAACTTTGTGTCTGTGATATATAGGTGAAAAGTTTACACAGGAAAATATGATTTTCCTACAAAGGAAACCGAATGAAAGTCTGGTGTTTCAATAACAAAAGAGAGCTTTACATAATAAAACCGTACAAATGTTATTGAACTTTCAATTTAAAATTAAATAGAGACTTTTTCATGGCCTACGGTTATATGATTGTATCTCGCACTATGCGTTAGTTTATGTACAATTAGGTTTTTAAAAGTATTTCGTAGGTAGGGAAATAAGCTTTTTCCGTTCCACACTAAAGATATGGGTATTACATTTGTATAGAGATTATAGATCGTATTTAGATGATGAGTTTTTGAGGTTGTCTTATCTTGGCTCATCTTATCTCAACAACATGACTGTAAAATTGTTGATTCTTGTTTTTCAAGTACTTTTAGATATTCCTGGAACTCTGGAATTGTTCTTGTAACGTTTCAGTAACTTCTGATATATATTCGATGATTTTGGTCATGATTTTGGCTATTAATGGTTGCCGCTGAAATGTTCTCTTCAGCTAAACTAAAGTTAGATTTTTTGATGAGTAAAGAAGAAGGTTTCTCTTAAAAGGATAATCCCGATTTCGTTTCTAATAATCCAATCAAATTCAGGATTGCTAGAAAACTCAATGTTTGATATATGAAGTTTGTTGACGTAAATGTTCCAGACGATTTTTTACTTCTACAGCCAAAAAGACTATTATGAAATTAGCATAATTGTGAACGAATGAGTCATCGTCATTACCTACATACATCTATACCTAAAGCTTTTTTTTCATAGGTAAAAACCACATCCTTACAATAAAAACTTTCCTCATTGAAAAGTTTTATCCAATTCATCAGTTCACTGAATTCATTCTAACTAATAAAACTTTATTTGATATTTGCATAAATTATTACAGAAATTAAGTTGTTTCTCTACCTTTTCCGGGTGATAAGTAGTTTACTATACCGCCATCGGGCACTACTAATCAAATACCTCACCTTACAAAAAAAGTTGGTTCATCAGTTTTTCTCTTTACTAAAAACACAAAACTAATATACTGAAAATTCTGATGTATACATAGTTTTTAGGGAGGCCGCCTATCGTTTTTTTCCCAACCATACCCATGAGGCGTGAAATGAATATATTAATGAATGGCTTTATTATTCAAACTTGTTTGCCGTAAATTAATTTTCCAACCCGTTTTTTTTTTCAATCGGAAAGCTCTTAAAAATTTTCCCCAAAAGTTACGTGTTTGGTTGGGGCTGGTTTCTATATCATCACCCCGCATTATTAATACAAACCCAGCAGCTCCCGCTCTTTCTGTGTATATTTCGTTTGTCATAATTTATGATGTTTTATGGCAACGTGGAATAAATATCCCTTTTTATGAGATATTGGTTCATATACGATACGTATACATAATATAAAATACATCACGGAACGCGTACTAACAGGAATTAGTTAGTGCGTGGTGTGGAAATTAAGTTTGTGCTTATTTTTGACATTTATTTTAAAGCATTGTACAGTACAGCAAGCATTGTGTGGTTGGAAAAAATTTTTAATTCAATTTTTGATCCCTAATGTATTTTTTTTTATTGTGTGGGATTGTTTAGTTATTCTAATTAATAAATATTTATGTTTCAGCATCAACATTTCCAGCACTTCGCATGCAACACCAGTTTTTGTAAGTATTTTAAAAATTAATTGTTCAGTAAAATAATAAACTCACTCAATCAAAGCAAAAGGTACCAATCTATATTGTTCACTGGCAGGCTTTCGATTTATGTATTTTTTACCTAATTCATTTTAACACAAAAATCGACAAAAAAAATCTAAAAAGTGCTGTGCAAGCAGTAGAAAAAACTGTCTTTCACAACGGTCGACGTAGAAAGTATGTCGCACACCGAATGAAGAGAGAGAAACAAACAATCGTCTTTTTGTCTTCTTTCCTGATTTATAGAATATCAAAATAATCATTTTAAAAAAAAATTACCTTGGTCAGATAAATTCTGTGACTATTTGCCGAAATATCTTAAATCATAGTCATAGGCGGTGAGAATTAATAATTCCATGGGCCTATTTAAAAAAAAAGCTTTGGTTATTTTGATGAAAACTTTGATGAAACTACTTTTATAGTATTTTGAATTTGCAGCATTTTTTGTTAAATAATTTTTTTTCTCGGAAAAATAACCCTTTGAACCCTTTAAATTTTCAACATAAAAGGGTTAACTAAAAAATGATCGGAAACTTCTTATCTTTCTTAGAATTTTACATTTAAAGGGTTAATTTTTAAAAATCAATTTTTCTCAGTAAAACATACGAAACGTTTTCCAAAAAAAGTTTAAGCTAAATTTTGTTGTTGTTGTTGCAAATGCACAAAGAATTCATCTCATAATTCAATTATTAACTTTGGTCATGAAATATTTATTCACACAAAAGAGATCATTTGTTTAGTTTAGTTTTTATCGGTAAAAATTACTGACACCGTATTCTTAGCGAACAGGAGGATTTAATGGACCATTCATTGAACGATGTCTACTGCTTTGACTTTTAGATCTTATTCCAACAATAGTAGCAGTCAATAATTTACATAATTTTATTTAACACATACATACATACATACAATATGGTATAACTTTTATAATAACCACAAATCAAATCAAACATAAATTGTAAATCGGATTTCCGCGGCAAAAATTCCAATTACAGCAATTAATTAAAGGTCTACACACTTCTGTTCAGTTTACATTACATCCGGTCACATAAATATCCAGTAGACTATTTTTGAGATTGTTTATTTAAAAAAAGAAATGAAAAAAAAAAGAAAAAATCGAAGAAAAACAACCAAATTGGATCGAAATAGTTACGATTTACGATTAACACACACAGAGATCTGTTTTATATTGTTGAATAATCATACAATTTGGTTTTAGTTAGTAAAAAAAGAAAAAAAAGAAAAAATTCAATTCAATACCATTGAAATGTTACCGATGAGTTGCATCATGAACCAAATAAAACGATTTTTATTCTTCAGCACTCATATATATGTACCTACCTTCCACTTTATGGAAATAAGCCATCATTATGCAATAAAAAAAAGAGTTAAATGTACATGGAAATGTGTTTATGTCGGATAAAATACTCCAGTAAATTGCGGGAAAACGTAAACATATACGGTACCGTACAATATCCAAAAAAAAAAAAAAAACAAAAAAAAAAAATAAAAAACGAGTGAAAGTTTATTTTTCCTATGAATTCACTTCAAAAGATGTTTTTCCGGGGGAAATAAAATATGATATATGATATGCGGATTGCATTATGTTTCTCTATATACAAATACTTTTAAAGTCTGAGTTTGATTTACATGCGTAAAATGTGGTAAAACTGTATTTTTAGTTTTTGGAAAATCTTTTAAATAAGAAAATCAGATGAAATATTATCATTGCATATTTGGGAAGGCTTTCCATACATACATATGTAGTGAATGTGAATGAAATTTTATTGCTTTTCTTTTCTTTTCTTTGAATCGCTTATCATTTTTGGGGTGGTTTCTTGGGGTTTTTTTTTTTTGTTCGTAGAAAACTTTTTAATGCTGATTTTATTCGGTTGTTGCATTTCTGTTAAATAAATAGTGATAGATGGGACAAAGCGTTTTTTGTTTTTTTTTTTTTTGTATTTTATTGTCAATTTAACTTTTGTCGAGTTCTCAATAAATAAAATCAACACCGATGTGTTGATGGCACAAAAAGTTCTGTTCTGTCTTTACCTTTTCTGGGACATTGACACATTTCTGTACGTTTACTTTTGTAATCAAAATTATCGTTATTTACCATTATAATAATGTTTAGAATAAAAAATAAAAAATTAAAAATTATAATAAAAATTAGTTGGATATTGCCAATTATAAAATACCTTACATTTTATAGAAACAATAAACTTCATGTAATGTAATGGACAAGGCTGCAGGCTAATGGAAGGTAGGCCTCTTTACGGAAAAACAAAAATCAGATTTCCGAATTTGCCCCTATCAGAGTAAAACTAATTTTATTTTTATTTACTCAATATTTTTTTTTAATATACTCAATATTTCTGTGGCCAAAAGTCATAGTGACTTAAGTGCTTTTTACCCAAAAATGAGTTTTCAGTAGAATCGACTTCTACATCGTCCAATATTTAATTTTTTTTAAAATTTTTAATTTTAGACCTAATAATGGCTAAAATACTTTTTTTACAGAATTTTTAAATCACAACGGTTTATTTATAAGATAAGCCACTATTACATGTGGCCCTAAAATTTATTCAAAGTAGAGTAAAATGGTTAAAAAAATTTGTGAAGCATTTGCCAGATTTAACCTTTTACTATCAACAATTTTGTGTTCAAAGAACAAGAAGAACTATTGATGAAAATGCTCCTAAATGCTTAATTTTGACACATTCAAATTCAAAAAATTAACTTTGCATCCAAGACGAATAAAAAATGCTATCTAAATCTAAGTGGATTGACTGAAACGAATATAGCGACTAAATCCAATATGGCGTATAAATCAAAGATGGCGCCCAAAACAAAGATAATTTGCATTTTCGATTTACGTCATTTTTCTATAACCTTAACTTACAATTATATTGACATATTAGGTGTTGCTAAGATCTACGTCTAAAATTAAAAGAAGAATTGATAATTCCAAACCTCAATGAACAATGAGTCAACATTTTGGCGAACGATACCGAAATTACCTAAATCACATTTTGTAGTGGCTTTAATTTTAACTTAAAGCTCAGAAAATCACGGAACACAAAACATTAGAAGATTTAACGACGAGACATTTGCCAACTCGTAAATAAACAGTCACATAAATATTGATTAACTCATTTGTCTTGTAATCTATTTCCAGAAACATAACAAAAACATTATAATACAAAAAAAAAAAAAAATCAAAATTCCCTCAATTAGTTAAAGGGGTCCAAAATGTAATGGAACGATAGAATATCCGGCACGAATCAGATTTTTGTTTTTGCAACATCCGGCAAAGGAAATCATCACATCTCGCTTCCTTCATCCTTTTGAAACTCCAATCAGATAAACTTTTATTTAGACACATAACTTTGGAGCCCAGTGAACAGAAGAAAATTTCATTAAAATATTTTCCACATAGGAAATGAATTTGTTTTGCAAGCAGTTAGAAAGAACATGGGCGAACATTATTTTGATAAATCGCTAACTTAATGATGGAACTTTTTTTTCTTCCATTTTTCCTGCAAAAGAAAATTGTTCCCTTTTTGCGGGGGTGAAAATTTTATTTTATTTTTTTTTTTTACCGAAAAACACAATGAAATTTATCGTCGACATCCGTTTAAATTTTAAAAAGTCATAAGAAATAATTCCTTATGGTTCTTGGCTCATTTGGCAAAATATCATTTAGATAAGGGATGATGATGAAGAATGAACCATAAAAGTAAAAGAAAAGAAATAAATTATATCAAAACGAGAGACGGGAATAAGGGAAAAAGAAGAGAAGAGGAAAAAAAAACTTCTTGTAACGACATAAGATTAATTTAATCTATTAAACAAAATAAAGTGGAATAAAAGAGCAAATGGAGCAAACATTTAGCAATCCTTTTCAATAGTCAGCTCTCTTTTTGGCTGATGATGAGATGGTATTATAGAGAAATATATTTATATATATATAACTAATTGTATAGCCCTTTTGTGTTACAAGTTACTTTGAATCATGAAAGAGTTGAAGACCAATTAAATGAACTACATAATGCTCCTTAATGAGCTCAATTAAATAGATATTAAGCAATCAAAGTTTATGGGGAATAAATGTACAGAAATGGGTTCAATTTGTAACACAAATAATTGCAAATATATTCGAAATGTATAGAAAACGTTTTGGGATTTGTTGTTGGTATGACAAATTTAATAGAAATTATTTGCTGTGTTTTTCTTTTTTAGATGTAACTAATTAGTTAGTTAGTTAGTTAGTGTAGAATTAAGGCGGGCGCCCTGAAGTGCCCGAAAATCCCTAGGCCTCCGATGGATCCATTAGATATTCCTCGTTTGGTGACTTGCCTCTAGGCTACCATTCCAAGAGATCGATTAACCCTAGGATGGTTGACTAAGGTGTGTCACGGATTTCCGACAGGTTCGCCAAATTTGTACCCAGCGTCTTTTGTCTCTTTCCCGATACGGCTGGGCATTCACATAGTAAATGCTCAGCCGACTCAGGCAGTTCCTCGCAAAATCTGCTGGTTGCTTCCACAACCACACCCAACCTGTATTGATGAGCTTTGAACTGACCGTGCCCGGTAAGAAACTCTGTTAGTTATTTAACTTTGGCTCTGGGTAGAGAAAGTGCATATTTCCATGCAGATTGATCTGGCCCTCTGATGAGTGCTTTTGCTTGTCTGCATCCTGATTGTGCCCTCCATTTAGCCAGATGCCTCTTCCTGGAGGCTTGTTCTTGCAGAGATCTGCAAGCTCTAGCCGGTAAGCCCAGGAAAGGTTCAGGTGAGTGTAATGGAAAGCTAGTTCCTATTTTCGCTAGCTCGCCAGCCTTTTCGTTTCCCTCCAGACTTGAATGTCCTCTCACCAATAGGAGTTCGACAGTGTTTAGTTCTGTCAAACTTACCAGAGCTTGAACGCATTCATGTACTAGTCTCGAGGTGAGTTTGAAGGAGTCAAGTGATTCAGTGCTTCTTCTCCGACAGTGAAGCAGCGACTAGATGTAAGTAAGCAAAAAATTTATTTTAAATTAAGGATTAACGAATTATCAATGCCTCAGAAAGACTACCTTAAAATCTCTCCAAAGTTCATACATTTGTAAGGTTACGCTTGGCAGCTTTTTTTAAATAATTTAATATTTTTGTATTAATTTTTCAAAATTAAGAAAAAAGCTGTACACTGTACCTGTACAACAATTTCGCTGCCTTAATCTTACTATAATCTTTTTCTTTCTCATATGCCTTGTATGGCTTATATTGCCATATTCTATAATACGAATCATTTGAAATCTTCACAAATTGATTGAAAAAGCTAAGATTATAAATTTTAAGAACAAATTTATAGAATTCGGGAAAAAAAATGTTTTGTTCAGATTTTCCAAATTTTCCATTACATATCCCTTAGATTTCATATCTCCTAAACTATGCGGCTATTGTTTGGAGAACTATTTTTTTCCAATTAGCCGCTTCGAACATCTATCAGTAAAAAAATATTTAGCCGACCGTCCATGGATATTGGTGAGACATTTCTATAAAAATACTGATTCAAAAACATCATATTAGTAAAAGATTTTTTAAAAATCAGAGGATTAGAGTTCAGTCTCGAGACTACCCGCAAAATAAGGTTGAGACTATTCCGCATCCAACGATATATAAACGATATATAAATATTTTATCTTTTGTATTTATTTTGAATTTTTAAAAATGAAATTTAGTTTTTTCATTGGAATTTATTTAAATTTGGGGAAATTCATGTAAAGTTCTACATAAATCACTTGAAATCTTTACAAATTGATTGAAAACTTTAAGATTATTAATTTTAAAATCAAATTTATGGAATTTAAAAACAAAATTTGTTTGTTAGGATTTTCCAAATTTTTGCTATCATTTTCAATGGAATGTTATCATTTCTTATGGTTTTGTATTTGATGTTAAAGTTTTTATTGATTCGCATTTATAAATATTTTTGATATTACCGTTCATGTTGTCATTGGATAATTAATTTGAACGTAAACATAACCGCTGTCCATAACGAAGACTACAAATTCCTCAAAATAATTATTTAATTAAATTTCGAAAATCATACAAAATTTGTTTAATTATGGTAATATTAAAACATCTAAAGCCATAATATTTTCCGAAATATTTAACTAAAATTTGTTAATTAAAATATTATCGGTACGTACACATTTATCCAATACTTTCCAGCGAACCACCGCCAAAGCATTCCAGAAACTAAATTAATTTTATTTCAACATAACATGTACCTGAAACGAAATCCATTTAATTACATTCCAATGTTTCAGGCTTCCGTACATCGTCCACGTCAATCTAGTATGGCTGCTATTCAAAAGGACAATCACCAAAGACGACTAATGCAAGTACAACAGCAACAGAATATGCCAAACAATAGTTCATCGTATGATCCATTAATAAAGGGACAATTGATTGAAAACAATAAAAAATATCCTCGTAATTTAATGGCTGTTCCACTACCATATGCAAGTCAATTTAATCAGCAGCATCAAAAAATTCTATCCATGCAGTATCATCATCATCCTCATCATCAGCAACCAATTCAGTTGATTTCACAGCAACAGCAACAACAGCAGCAGCAGCAGCAGCAGCAACAACAACAACAACAACAAAGTCGCATACCAACCGTAACACCTAGTTTTAATCAAATTTCCAAAACTGCCACCAATTTATTAAACGAAATATACGAGAAGCACTTGTTGAACCAGACAAAGTTCGAAAATGTTAACACAATCAATACGTATGGTTCACATTATAGTGGAAATGAGTTGGGCGCCATACGTCCGGATGCTGATTTTAATTTCAATAATTTATGTCATCAGCCACAGCAATTTGCCAGGCAACAAAATACCATTTGTGAAATAAACAAAAACCAACATCACCAGCAACCCTATATGACAAATGTAATGGGGGTTGGTGGAATGTGTTTAGACCAACAATACGCACAGCAGCATCAACAACAACAACAACAGCAGCAACAACAACAACAACAACAAAATATACCAATGAAAAATCTTAAAACACGAATAGCTAGGAAGTTTAGTGAAAATGCACCAAAAGCGCTAAAAAGCTCATTGAATCTACAATGTGATAGACAAAGCAATAGTGGTGTAATTAGTGGTCGGAAACCGCCCGCCGGTAAAAATGAACTGGATTTATGTGAAATTGTCTATGCGAATCGAACTAGAACCGATGGTAATTTAAGTTATCATGGTTCACGGGAACATAGTGGTGCGACGACGGTACAAAATAAACAATTCGGTAGTGACAGTGGTGGTAATGGTAAAATAAGTGTTCGTGCTGAGCCACTTGGCGGTAATATTTACAAAGAAAATGTATACGAACAAAGCTATAGCGGTAGCGGTGAAGAAAGTAAATATGAACATCGAAATAGTAAAATTAATATAATGCTGGAGACAGCCCAGGCTATGGCGGCAGCTGCTTATTTTGCCAGGTTTGTGGAAATTTATCTGTTTTTTTTTTCCTCTTTATTTTTCCTTTCATTTTTTTTTTGTCGATTTTTGCTAAGTTAGGCAAAAAGAAAATGAAAATGTAATATCGAAAAGGTTTTTCTGTTTACCTTTGCATATTGTTTCGTAGGATTTTGGTAAATTAAATCAAAACAACTCTGTACACCTGACGGAAATTTTAATTTTGTCGGTAGCAATAAAGAAAAATATTAAATGGTCAGCAGATAGAACAACATACAATTTTAATCTAAATTTAAAAGCTCAGTGGTTTTCATTTTATTTAAATATTTTGTTATATTTATACACATACATACACATATACATTACATATCCATACATATAATCAGTGTTGCAAGATAACTTTTTAGTAAATCTGTCTCCAATTTAATGATTATGTAATGCCCTTGGCTCGCGGAACATCACTTAACTTAAAATTAGAAACACAAAATTCTATGATTTTAATGATTTTAATAAATTTATTAATTTTATTTAATTATCTTAATCCTAAGGGATTGTTGGAAGGTTAGGAAGTGCACTTAACTGTAGTTTTTTTCCCATCCGGACGGTCTTCAGAAATTCCATCTGTTAGCGCCATGTGTCATTCCGAAGGATTGTAATTGTTGTATGCGTAGCGATAATGTTGTAAATTGAATTGATGTTGTAATTGTTGTTGTTGTAAAGGTGATATATGTTGTATAGATGTTATAAGTTTAACTATGTATGTAATTTGTGTTTAATTTTCACTATCAATTTATAATTAGTTTAAAGTGTAAGTGTAAATGTTTTAATATTGAGAGCGTCTGTTCTCAAAGCCGGATCGTCGGGCTCTGTCCAACTCGTTCCTAATAACTTATAATCGCCTTGATAACTTGTAACTTATAATGAGCCGTTGATAACTTGGCTCACCGTACTTGGGTTTATAATGGATGGCAAAAGGAAATTTAGATAGGACTTAAAACTAATTTATAACAATGTATAATAGTAGGGTCTCTGAGAGGGACGTTACAATTATGCTGAATATTCTAATGTAAAAATTATGAAAAAAATCCAAATGATTATTCTGTAGTTCTGGCTGGCAACACTGTATTTATGATATATCATAAACAGGTGAAAACAGGTGGATAAGAAAATTTAATTAAACTCTGCATAATGTTTTGTATCTCCAACAGTTCTTCACAAAATATAATATGAATTATGTGTATAGATAGGTGTGCACTTGTGCAGGTTAGGTATATCTAAGTACCTATATATATATAATTGCCTAAGTAGATAGCAGTAGCATTACATATTTAAATTAGGGTGTATCGATATTGATGAAAAATTATAACATTCTTGGAGGACCATCGGAAAACAATTACAAACTCCTGCTAGACTTGGGAGGTCTTTTATATTACTGTTATTTCTGGACACTCGAGATTTTAAGATTTCTAATTAAAAATGGGAATTTTAATTTAACCTCTACCTGTGATTTCTTTGAGGAGAATGGATTAATTAGAAAGATACCAATGGACAGTTTGGGTTATTGTTTTTTTGTGAATCTCTTTTTTTGCTATATAAAAATATTTTACATTCAAATGGTTTTAAAAAAATATGACAAATAAGCATATATTTTGTAGGTAATACTTGTGAGCAGTTTTTAAAATTAACGCGAAATATGTACCCCTCCTCCCCTCATAGTTATGGCTGGACTGAAAGTGTTTCTCCATACAAAATCAACAATTTAAAATCGAACCATCTCTGTAAAGGGAAGGGAGGGATGCCGAAAAGTTTTTGCTCCAGAAATATGTCCTACCCCTCATGGGTCCCGTGAAGTAAAATTTTGCCTATCAAAAATTTTTTTCGAAAATGTTGTTTTTACATTTTTATTGTGCGAAAACATAAATTACGACCAAAAATGTAAAAACGTCAATTTCGGGGAAAAAAAACATTTCCCCAGCTAAGAAAACACTGTAGCCATCAATGAAGTCATTATTAAAGGTTTTTTTATTAAAAAAACAATAAACAAAAAATTATAGACTCTGGTATCCCAAAAAGTATTCTTTGTTTTCAGTTTGCAAATATGAAAGATGTTTCGGCAATATGGAGAGAAGAGGGTGTGATCTTCTTAATTGTCAATATTGATTGAAAACAGTTTAATTAAGTATTAAGTAAACAAATTGTGGTTCGATAATAAAAATAATTCATTCAGATAGGAAACACAAACAGTATTGTCATTAAATCTCTTTACAAACATCTTTACAAATAAAAAATAAAAAATTTTCTTATTTGTATCTTAAGTTTGTTTAATTTTTTAACATTTCAATTCTCAATTGTTACGTTGACAATTTCTCATTTGCCAGAGGATATATATGAATGAGAATAATTTATTTATTCCCGTTCGTCATTTTATTGTGAATATTTTTTATATCGAATCATAAAAGTAAACAAATTTTTTTTTAAATTTAATTAATTGAGCAAACTTGTAAAATATAAATAATTAACTTAAAAAGGCTTATTATTGCCAAAAAAATCCATTGCGGACCTTAAGGGTAGGGAAAGAGTACAAATTGTTTTAGATATTATTATTACCATTACTATAGAACTAGATGGTATACAACATTTCCATAATAAAGTAGCGTTCATGAATTTCTGAAGATTTTTAATCGTATCTTCTTTTCATCACACCAATTATAATGTACTCAGAGTGCAGCTGTCAAATCGATGAGGTGTAAACGCAATATACTTTACAATAAAAGACAAAAAGATTTACCGAGGTTGCAGTAAAGTTGTAATATATTCGAATCTGCATAAAAATGGAGGTAAATTATTTGTTCGTGCTTACCTATTGATTTTTTTTCTATTAATGAATTCAATTTAAATTATTTATTTTAATACAAAAAATATTTTCCATCTATTATATAAAAATTCAGGCTAAAATCACTAAAAAGGCTCCTGTCACATTTTAATTATTGAATTTAAATTTAAATAAAAAAACCACTACATCTGCCTGACATCGAACCAAGGACGGTCTTTCTTTTCGTATGTGTAATTCTAAAAATAATTGCCATGCTATTTTGAGTCATGCTTTAAAATCATCCTATTGTCTCTAGCTCAACGCGTTTTTGAGTTACACGAAAAATCATTTAATATACAAATTTAACACCACTGTGTTTGGCATGGAATTTTATGCTTAATTTTGGTTGTGTTCGTTTTGACGCTTACACCGGCAATAACTTGAAAATATCTTGAGCTAGAGCAGGCGATGTTGTTCAGAAAATATTTTTGCATTTTAATTGTTTTTTTAAGGGTCGACGTCTAAAATAAAATTTGATCACAAATTTTATTCATATATCAACTGATTTGTACGTTATGTATTTCCTAAGTCCCCAATTTATGCATGCTTAACTTAAATATGTATGTATAAAAACTATTCGACTTACTTACATATGTAATGTACTCAAATATGTAATGTAGTTGTAAGTAATAAATATTTTCAAATTAAGCATAAAACACTACACATAATTTAGATTCAGTGCTATTCCCCCTAAATAATGTTCTAAACTTCATAATTCAAATTAAAAAAAAAAAAAAAATTCTTCTCCAACATAAAACTAACAATTTCCATCTATAAATAAAAAATTTTCTTTACGACTTTTCAGATTTTATTCTTTTTTTAATTTTACAATCACAAAATGAATTTTTTACGTTAATTAGTAACAACAAAGTGATACATATAGCCCGCGACATACAATGGAGTCGGGTCGTGTTTTGTATCTTTGTTGTTTATTTTCCCATTTTTTTTTTCTTTTACTTTATTTTTTTGTAAATATTAAAGTGCTTTTTATAGAGCCATAAATTGTCTTTAAAATGCAATAACTTTTTTTTCTGTCATTTAAATATGTTTGTTAGAATGTTTGGTATGCTGTAAAATGTCTAACAGAAAATGTTATGTAGGAAAATAGTCGACAAATTATCGTCTTGGTTATGGGGTTTTTTTTTTTTTTTTTTTTTTTCGAAAATATAAAAATGTTCTCATCCATCCTTGAAAATGAAAGATTTTCATCATTTTCATATAACACAAAGACCACTATAATGTAATGTGGTTTGCTGGTATTTAGTTTTGCCATATAAGTTTTGTTTTGTACCATCGAAGTACATGGTAGATGGTACGAACAATAAATTACAGTTTTGACAATTTAACAAGATTTCATTGAAATTCGCATAAATGTCACGTTTTGACATTATGTAAACATTTATTTTAAAGTGTAGGTGTATATGATCCTATAGCAAAAACAACCATATATGTACATATACTTACACCCTTTTATCTACATATTACTTACATATATTTATGTATATAGTGGATGGATAGTAGATAGAGGTTGCATGTATTTGATAAACAATTCATCCCGTTTTCTACTAAAACTAATTACCGTCATTATGTGTCAGAGAGGATAACATCAACTCTTCAAATTGTATACATAGTGTTCCTCCTATACTGACTTCATATACTATATCTACACAGAGTATGTATACGTCGCTCCCGTTTTACTACATATATATGTAAGTATATCTATGTACAATACAATGTACAATGTACATACATTTTATATACTAAACGTTCATACATACTTACTATATATGAAGCGGAGAAATGTGAAATAAACACGCGTTAGTAAATCATTGCTTGACTTATATCTCCCTTGTCTGACTTGATTACTTCCAAATTATTTGCTTTATTGGGGGAGATAAGTCTTGTATTCCTATTTGTAAGTACAGTGTTTATAGACTTAGATTATTGTTTGTTTGTTGGATATGCACGGAACTTCCTATTGTTTTCGATGTTGATTAGTTACTTTATGGAATATGAATATTTCGATCATTTGCGTATTTAGTATAATTTGATTTTAATATTTGTTATTAGTGTAAATATGGGGCGGCTCTTTTGGTTTTAGTAATGTAATGACATCATTAATTAAAGGAGTAATTATCAATGTATTACAATTGTACATACATTATGTAGAGAAATGTCTACGAATTGTTGTACTACTCTGTGTTTTGTGCCTATAGGCGCTTCTTGTTCCTGTTTAGTTGAGTGGACGGCCGCTAATCGGAACTAATTACGCTAATACGGCAAGCAGTGGCGAGGCGTAGGCTTTTTCGCCCGATCAACATGGACAATAATTTTCAACTTTCTTAATATTAAAGATATAAAAACTGAAACTTTTTACTTTTATGTTATTTTAAATTTCCAGCATTTTTGCTAAAAAAAAAGTTAACCCTTTAAGGCCCACTCATTTTGAAAACAAAAAAAAGTTAAAATTCAACTAAATTTATTCATGGAGATATTCTATTTGTTTGGGTTCATTAACATGTTTTTATATAAAGTTAACCCTTCAAAGGGAACGTTTAGACCACAAAGAGTTAACGTTTTCTAAAAATGAAAAATTTACTACACCATTTACAATTACAATTCACTGGTTTCTTATTGGTCCCATAGTTTTCTACATTCGTTTACCGTTATAGTATCGTTTTCTTCCTTTTCTATGACGAAATTGATTTCTTTTATACAAAACTCTCAGTTCTATACTCAAAATCTGTCAATTTTATCTGTACAAAAAACCTTTTTCAAAATAATTTTTTTGAGCTATTGTACAATTCATCCAAGCTGACAAATGCACGTTTTGTTCATGTGGTGGTGATTTGGAATTCTTTAGATTTGTTATTCTTGTCGATTTATTGTTACTGATTCTAATAAATTATAAAATTATCAAGAGTGTGTGGTAAAATTAATATTTTTCTAAATCCATTCATCATCAAAAGTTGCCATTTGTGACCAATAATGGAACAAAATGTACCTTTAGGGCATATTTATTTTGTTTTTGTATATGGAACATAAATTATTACAGATAACACCATACATCTCCTTAGAAAAATAAATCACAAACGTACAAGTTATACATCAATTACCACAAAAAGAAATAAATTCCCGAAAATAAAGTAATCTTTTGGCTCAATAATAGTGGTACAATACACATACACATATCTATGACATTTTGCTCTTACATCGCTAAGCTTTATATATTAAACACAATATTTCAACCATGATATCTTTCTACTATGACCAACTAAAACATTTAATATGTGATTTATTGGTCGTATAAGTCAACACTTGCTGTGACTTAATTGTGGCCACAAAGTGAAGTCAAAGTGTTTATCAGTGTTTATTAAGTCATTAATTTATTATGATGTAACTATTCCATCAGCCGCATAATTATAAGGCTCCGAAGGACCAAAAAATTTTATATGAAAATTAAAGTTGATGGAAAATCGTTCATATTATGTAATGTATGTATGTCGTAGGTATAGTATTTATGATAATATAATAACAATAATAGTAAGTATAGACCATGAAACTCAATATTGATGAATTTTCAATGCCTCCTCTCATCATCGTCATTTGCATCAACAAATAATTTTCCAAGCCAAATAAATTCCGTCACACTCTATACATACCTACCAAAAATTTCCGTGATCCCTTCTTGCTGGTTAATGGAATGGTTTTTGATGGGAATGACGATGCCGACGTAGATGAGACGATGGTGCGCCTTGTATTTTACTTAGTTAGTATCGGATGTACATAACAATAATATATGTATATATATACGATTTTTCGGTTCGTTTAAAGTGAAAATTAGAAGAGGAAGTTTATACAGGAAAAACATCTTTAAAGGCATTCAGTAAAATATTTAATTACTGGCACCCCATAATTTTAGGGTACCACGCGCGGCGGCATTTGAACACATTTTGGCTTTGATATACAAATGCGAAATCGGTTTTTGTTGTAATTTTCTTGTTGTACACTGTGTTGTTGTTATACTACCATAGAATTAAAATTTTCCTTTAAAATTAGAAGCTTTTCAAGAAATACCATCAAATCGCAGTAAGATGATTTTAATTTTATTTCATTAAGAAAATATTTGAAATTCACTCCTTCAGATTTATATAGCTGTGATTTTGTGTACTTGTTATTATTTACGCTGAGGATATTTTTTTTTAATAAAATTGTCAAGAGACAGCAAGAATTTTTAAGGTAAATTAAAAGATGAACTTTTATACATCCCGTGTTTTTGAACATACACACTACATACACCTAGGGTTACCATATTTCATTTCAACAAAAGAGTATATTTCTTTATAAATCGTAATAAAAAAGAGTACAAAAAAAACCCCATTAGAAAAGCCGAAATTGGTTTAATTTTTGTTTGTGACGTCTACGAGACTACCTACACTATTGAGCTTCAGTTACAAGTTTTACATTACAAAAAAGGCTTCGTTGCCGAGAAGAATTTTGATGTTATGTCAAAATAAACTCATTATTGAAAGAAACCGAAAAAAGATTTGGTGAGGCACCTTTCATGTTCAAATTGTATGGATCTCTAACTTTTTCCAAAAATTTTAATTGGCAAAAAATACTGCAAGTTTAAAATAATATAAAAATACAAAGTTTCAAAACCATATCTTTAATATTAAGAAAGTTCAAAATTGTGCCATTTTTTTAAAACCGCCGAAAGATGTTTGGTTTTTTTTCGTTTTCTTTCATCAAAGTTTTTTTCGGTTTCTTTCAGCAAAATGATGGGATCAATAATTCTCAACAGCAAATTAGCCCAGATAACCATATTTATTTAGAGTTCTACTCATCATGTCATTAAATTGGAAAACATCGTACGAATAGTACAAATTTCAACATTCAAAACATAATAATCGAGAAAATAATTTTTTTTAACTAATTTGGACTTTTTTAAAATTTTAAAACAAGAAATTAAAAAATTTAATGACTATCTGCAGAATTTCTAAAAAGAGTACTATTATAGTATTTCGGAAAAATAAAAAGAGTAAAAAAGAGAAGATCCTAAAAAAGAGTACTTGTACTCTTTAAAGAGTACGTCTGGTAACCCTACATACACCACACAATAGTTTCGTTTGGAATATGTGATAATTCAAGAAAATCTTATATAAAAAATGTTACCATTGCGTTACAAAAAAAAAATTTCTGAATAATGGTCATCTACTCTACATCTGTCTCAAGCCAACTAATAAGTTAAGAATAATCAATTATTCTTACTTAAACCATAAACGCGTTTTATTATTTACATAATTACTTAACTATACCCAGTAGCGGTCCATGAAAATTGTTAATCCAATCGTCAATTGTGTTTAATTTTTAGTTTTTTATCGAGTATAGTGGCTGAGCCCGGTTGGTTCGTATTCTATTTGAAACTGTGTAGGTGCATAAAATATTTTGTTCGGAGATATTGGTCGCGTCAATTTGTACAGGAAATTTTATTATGATATTATAGTAGTAAAAAACATTGATATGACTTTTCGATCTTCTGACTGAGATCTACAAATAAAAGTCGGCGCAGAATTAGTAGATAAACCAAAAATATTGTATTAGAAATTCAGAATCAATAACAGGCCCATCCCGGTAATATTTTGGTCATTTAAAAAAAAAGACTAGAAATAATTCATAATTTGTCTCATGAAAAGTGTTTTTTTCATGTTTTTTATTTTATTTTTAAAGTAAATTTACTCTGACTCTACTTATAATAATATTGTGAACGTATTTTAAGCAATTCCCATAGCAAATATTTTCAAGATATTGTCGTCCCTCTACACTTCTACTTATAATATGTATGTATGTTTGGTACATCAACATAACATTTTCTCGTAACAAGTATTATGTTCAAAATAACATTAACTATAGTTAAACCAAAACTATATAATTCAAAATTTTCCCTTGTGACACCCTAGACACTATAAATTGTCACCTGTTCTAATCATTGTCAACAGCAATTAAACACGTTTCGGTTCTTCTGACATAAACTCGAAAACAAAAAAAAAACTAAAGTCGCCCCCTCTCTCTCTCTCTCTCTCTCTCTTACTCTCTCTCTGGCACCAATCTTCATCATATCGAACTGATTTACGAGACATGCACAAGTACTTTTAGATTTATATTGTTTCGAAGGACCATGTTGTAGGTATAGTCAGTGTTTCAATATTTTATTATATAAGTTGAGTAAGTATATGTATATATATATATATATATATATGTGTGTGTATATTTGAAACAGCTGTGACGTCATAAATCTACAGAACGTCAACAGCATTTATTTTATATATATACGGGGGATATACGGAAAAATATCAAATAAAAAAAAAAAAAAATAATAATAAGATGAGAATTACAAAAAGTTGTTCAAAATTATTTTACGATGTTTTTCCTCGAGCATCGCTACTTACCTTCTATATAAGAACAAGAAATGTACAATGTACAGAAGTATAGTATAAGAATAGATGGGTGCGTATCGTTGCTTCCCCTAAAACTTTGTGGAAATAAAAGTTTTTTTTTTTTTTTTATAAAGACATACATTTAAACAAAGACATTTAGGAAAACTTTTATCACTTTACATGAATATTTATAATTTTAGGGATCAGATTTTTTTTTTTTGCTTCTGCTTTTAAGGCAATTTCAGCTTAAATTTTATGTTATTACTGTGTTTTAAGCAATTCTCAAATGACTGTTTATGAGAAATAAACATAAAAATTCATCTTTTGTTTAGACATTTTTCTTTCTACTTTAAGTAGAAATTGTGATTTTTGTTTTATTTTATTAGATCAATAAAAATAATGATTAATATTTTATGTAGTATTTTTAGATTTGACTGCATGCGACAAGCTAAAAATTCTTCATAAAATATTTTAGCTTCCAATGGTTTCCATTAAGCCTCAATTTACCAATCCATCTATCTTAAAATCGTACTTTAATTACTAAATACCAAAGGCTATCGTTATAGATATAGAAAAACTTTAAAAGGAGTCCAATTTTTTTCGTCATCTGAGTCGCTCTCTTTAATATACTGAAACGAGATCTGATCTCTATCTGCATTTAATTCATATTTCATCAAAATCACTTGCGAAGCAAACTAATTTCACGAGAATCAACATCTAACTACATAACATATATGTCGGCTCATACAGTGGCGGCTCGTGAGAATTATTGATCACATCATCTCAGTTATGATGTGGAAACATTGGAATTTTGACATTGGCTTAAACTTAACGACATAAAATTGAAGAAAATCGACTTGCCTATAAATATGTAGTAGGCTAGGCCCGGTTGCACAAACACTGTTTACAATAAATTTTTTCGAAAATATAGGTCACATATTGCGTTATACTTCCTTTTTTGGAGCAGAGAATGTTTTTTTCCATTATGAAGTGTTAAACTAAACAAAAATTAATTTTCAAATTAATTTCACTTTTAAAAATTCCACTTGAACAAATAACCAAATTATACTTACTATACTAAAATGTACTTACCGAATAAGATGAGAAAACACTATACACACACACAGCACAAGTACCGGCAAATAAATACAAAGAAAAATAAGTGGCCATATAGTGGCGACAAGTATAAGTGCCTCATAAAATACTATTAAGTTCCCCTACATTATATATAAATTGCGCGTCAATCCAAAATAAATCAATTTAAGAGTACATTACAAGTCAAACCGAAAAATGTTCAAATCCCTTTTTTTAACTTTTTTTTTTTTTTTTTTTAATATAAAATTACTCAACAGAAATAAATGTGCATTCAATATGTCTCCTATTAACAGCATGCAATTTGGTGCAATAAATCATTTTCCCTTTATTTCTTTGTAGGAATTTTTTTTCAACCCTCCTCTGTCTATACATACATATATGGTTGAAAAAAAAACACGGATATATTATAGAAGTGAGTAAGTACTTTGTATTGCCTCCGTCTGTATTTATCATTTTTTTAGCAATAATTCTTCTCCGGCCAAAAGAAAACACTTAATAAAAACGGGCTGACTTCACTCTTCTTCTATATCCCCCGTATGGCACGTGTCATTAGAAACGAAAGGGAACTGTCCAGGAATATTAAAAACTACGATAAATGGATTTTAAGAAGTTTCGAAAGGAAAGAAGGAAACAAAAAAAAACAAAAAACAAAAAATTTGTGTAAAAATCCCCAATATTGTACGTCTCTAAAATAAACGAACAGGGAAAAGAAAAAAGTTCAGGGAAAAAAAAAAGCGAAAACAAAAGTTCCATTATAGGTAATTTGGGTCCAATTTCGTTACCCTAATTCTGATTGATTCTATGGGAGGGTAGTTTTTTTTTTTTTTTTTTTTTTTTTTTTTTTTTTTTTTTTCAAACGGGGTTTTTTTTTTTTGTTTTTTTTTTTTTTTTCTTAACTATTTTTTTTTTTTGTTTTTT
>JANSTT010020499.1:0-16610 GCA_026745375.1 Platyura marginata | reverse complement strand
TGGGCCCATTTTGTGTCCCTTTTTTTGTTTTGTTTTTTGTGGGGGTTTTTTTTTTTTTTTTTTTTTTTTTTTTTTTTTTTTATTATCCAAACGACGTATTTGTTATCCGTTGAGTATATGTCTACCTACACAATTTTTGTTTATTGATATTGGGTTGGTATTCTGAATTTTCCCATGTGCATATTAGATACAACCCGATACAGTCAATTGAATTGTCTGATGAGATACGTCGGGATGTTACAGTGTTAATATTCGATTGGACATTCTTTTGTGATTGGGGTTATTTTTCAAGTGACATATAAATTGAATTATTTTCATATCAGCAAAATATGAATATTGTTATAAACCAATAATGTTCTGTATATATTCTTTTGGCGGAAAATTTTTTTCTAAAAAAACCAAAAATATTTTAATACATTTTTGTAGTTAGTTGTTAAAAAAAATATTTTTTGATATAATTTAAAAATTGGTTATAAAAACAACTTTTAAGTTTCAAAATTTCTATAATTAGAATTTGCCCTAAATATCTTGTTTCTTCCCGTACTAGCTCAGAAATATCTTGTTCCAGTGTTGCTTAAAAAAAAATTAACAATAGGACGTTGTCTTGACGTCAAATTACCTACTAAATAAGTTGTAAACTCTTAACATATTTTCAATATAGCGGTAGTTTGGCCATGTGAAAAGAACATTTTGTAAATATCGTTGTGACACCGATTTAAAAAAATATATTTACCGTTCAAAGTGAGACCAAACAGCTATTTTTTTTAAGAAATCACAAAACTGTAAAACTAAAATTTCGAAAATTTACCTTTTAACAGTGTAGATTGTACAGCCAATTTTAAGCAAAATCCACAATTTAACGAATTGGACGTGTGTATTATGCTTGTACGTTTACTTGTGTACCACTTTTATATAGCTTTGCTTGCATTTCTGTATCTAGTTATATATAAATACAATATAATATAGAGGACTCTAGGTATGTACTGTACATATATACATATGTGTGTCGATTTCAATTCAACTACATATATATAGTCTGGGATAAACTTGTTAGTTTTTGATGCACAGAAAACCAAAACTATAAATACCAACATATCGTTTGTTTTAAAAATCAAATTTTCCGACAATAAATCCATAAAATGACATTTAGTTTATTTGATCTGTGGGTTGAGATTTTGTTCATTTTACTATTTGGCCTCGTGATTTTATGGCAACATTAAAGTTAAAGGTGTGGATTAATTTTAATAGAGATTTTTTTTTAGATCACAAAGTAACATGTTTATGATAGGTAACAAAATACATAAATTAGCATTAGTATTGATACACGAACACTCATACCGAAATGATGTATATTTTTAGGAATGAGCTTTAGGTAATACTTTAGACGAAAAATTCTAGATCAAATCCCCAATTGATGCCCAATATAAGGTTTGACAACCTCGGTAATATGATATAAATTCAACATTAATATGAAATTTCACTATTAATTTAAAAAAAATCATTGTAAATATTTGGTAAAAAATAGGTAAATATTTGGTAAAAAATAAATAAATATTTGGTAAAAAATAGGTACATTTTTGGTAAAAAAAAGGTTAATATTTGGTAAAAAATAGGTAAATATTTGGTAAAAAATAGGTAAATATTTGGTAAAAAATAGCTAAATATTTGGTAAAAATAGGTAAATATTTAGTAAAAAATAGGTAAATATTTGGTAAAAAATAGGTAAATATTTGGTAAAAAATAGGTAAATATTTGGTAAAAATAGGTAAATATTTGGTAAAAATAGGTAAAAAATAGGTAAATATTTGGTAAAAAAAAGGTTAATATTTGGTAAAAAATAGGTAAGTATTTGGTAAAAAATAGGTAAATATTTGGTAAAAAAAGGGTAATATTTAGTAAAAAATAGGTAAATACTAAGTAAACAATAGGTAAATATTTGGTAAAAAATAGGTACATTTTTAGTTAATATTTAGTTAAAAATTGAAAAAATTTGTGAATATAAATATTTGATCAAAATAGGTTATTGTTAGGTCCAAATAAGTAAATATTTGGTTAAAAATAGTAAAAATTTGTGAATATGTATAAATATTTCGAAATAGGTAATTATTACGTCAAAATAAATAAATCTAAATACTCCGTTAACAAAGTTAACCAAGTAGAAAAAAGGTCCTACATTACAAGTGTACGACGTCTAAATTTCCGTTCTTTTTTCGTACATTAGGACATAGGACTAATTTAAAAATTATCAACACTTCAATTAAATTCATTTATTTTATTATTGCTTAGCAATTTGATTTTGATCAATTAATTTCTTAAACACAATGCCAAAATCTTCAACGTGCTTCGTACTGTATTCATAAAAATACGGTGTCTCCGTTAGGCGATCCAACCATTTCTTCATATTTGCATAAATTAAATAATCAATCGGTATAACTTTATTCATTTGAGTGATAGTGCCGGCACAAAAAAAATCGGCCATCGACAGTTTATCGCCAGCAATGTATTTACTGCGTGCCAGTAATATATCGGTACTATCATAAACCGTCTTAACAGTATCGATATCTTCTTGAGAATGTTTTGTCGCTCCATTGTATTTAATATTTCTAATGCATTTTCTTAAAATTGGAAATAAAATACTCGCATCATAGAAAAGACGTTGATCAATTTGTGATCGTTCGTATGGATCGGTTGGATAGAGAAAATGATTCGGTTCATATTTATTAATCAGATACGTTGCAATAGCATGACTATCGTAGATAATTTTTCCATTATCACTTAGTGTTGGTATTGTATGAAGTGGATTCATCTGAAATTTATTAATTTTTATCAATTGATTCGTTTCACATTACTTTTGATAAACTTTTAAAAACTCTGGCGTTATATTCTCAAATTTTCCAGTCGCTATTTCTCTAATTGAAATATTAAAAATTAATTATTTTTTTTTTATTAATTTTTCACTAAGCATTTAATATTACTTCACATCAAATTCCACTCCTAAATATTTTGCAATAATTAAAACTGAACGACAACCCGGAGAGGTTAGATGACTGTACAGCACCGGTCTCATCATTTTACTCAAGACGAGTACTTCTATCAACTAATTTTGAATAATAAATTTACTCTTAATAACTATGTTCAATTGTACAGCAGTCTTATCGCATATTTTATCATCTGTTGATAACATTTTTTTAATATTGATAAAAATGTTTTTTTAGGTAACTACAGTAAAACCTCGATAATATAATAATCGATAATCGAAATAATTACTACATAATTGCTATGAACAAATAAGATTTTAGTGTCTGATGTTTCATTTCATCAAGATTTTACTGTAAATATAAAAGAGATGATTTTATCAATAACAACTGACGATGAGAGCAACTATTATTCTCTAATCCAGGGTTACCCAAACTATTTTAGTCGCGCATCAGTTACCTTTAATAGTTTTAGTATAGAGTAGTTTCTTTTTTTTCGAGGAAACGAGATGGAAATTTATGCCTTCACATGAAAAATAGTCAAGGAATTAAGGTATGGTCGGATTTTGGTGTATGGAGTGTCGTCGTGGTGTCAAGGCTTTAGGCACAGACAGAAAAATATGAATATATTAAATATAATTTGTATTTTTTAATGAATAATACAATACTGTTATGCGGAACCGCTGAACTTTTTGGGGACACTTTGTAAACTACGGCTCTATACGATAATTTAATTGGAGTGCAAAAATAGCTTCAACCTGCTACACTGTTCGTTTACATATATTTTGCTATTGGATCAATCTGACACTATATGAAAGACTTTATGTACAGTACATAGTGTAGTCTAAGGATAGGGGCTGTGTAGATGTGGCTTGTTTAATCTTTTGTGAAGTAACTATCGTTGCGCCTCTCACGCTATCCAGGAATTGTACAGTTTTGTGTTTTTTTTATAATAATCATTATTCATCCCTACGGCATCCCCTCCTATCGGAAATATGTAGAGCGATCGATCTATTATCTATAAACTTTCTCGTATTATTCCCCACTTTAGATTTTTCATCGCTCATCCATTTCAAATCTCTCAAATCTACGACTTCATTAAGTCTAAGAAATTTTGAACATTCAGCCCTTATAAAATTGTCAATTGAATAACGAGTATACCTACCTAGAGTCAATTTTGATGTAGGTACCTACTAACTATAAAAATATCCCTGTAATGCATGCAATATCGGACGGACTTATGTGTCCGTTTCTTTTGTTATGCTTCCATCTGTTCTGTCTGATTCCTTTACTTTGCTCATAATTAATTATAAAATACAAGAAAGAAAAAAAAAATTGAAACCCACTAGATTATCTTTAACAATGTCCATTAATTAATATAATATCTCAAAGCATATTGTTGATGAAACAAAGAAAAAAAAAACCACCCCTGACATATGTGCATTCAAACATTAAACCGAGAAACATAATATTTATATGGAAATGTTGCATATTATACATACCTCATCACTTTTTTTTGTACATAATAAAGACATTATTTGTTAAAATATTCTATCATCATAGATATCAAGATGAAAGATAATAAACCACAAAAGCAGAGTTGACGTTTGCATGTCGTCACACAACATACTATCGATTACACTATACGATACGAGATACGAGAACCTTTTACATTATAGACATACATACTACAGAGCGTATGTACTACATCAGTAGAGTAGATATGGAGTAGTACATCTGCATAAAATGTTCTATGCCAAAACCACCAACAACTTCATTGGAAATGCAACAGAAAATTACTTACGTCGGTCGTATAGTTAAATGTTGTTCCTTCTCCTCTCTGTTCGTCTCGTCTGTATTAAACAACATCATAAATGTTTCAGATAAAATTTTCACATCAAAATATATATATAGGGAAAGTGGAAAGTGCAGAAACATTATAATCTATTCCCTTTAGGATTTAGTTGGTAAATGATGGAAAGGCACTTAAATGGTGTCAATCTTATCCATATATTTTGTTTTAACGTCGAAACGGATTTGATTTCAATATTCAAGTAGGTGATCGTTTTATGTTAGGGACGTTAATTAAAAATAATCTAATTGCATAGCAATTCAATTACTTAATTATCTAATTAACTACAGTAATTGGGTCAAGAAAACAATAATTTGTTCAATTTATAGGTATCTACTCTTAAGTGCCATCGGCAATTAACATACACCCATCCCTCCATTTGAACGGCACTGGAATTATACGGTTTCGCTTTAACACGGTTTTCAAATGTAATATTTAGTGTTTTTTGTTTTTTGTATTTACGGACGCAACCGTTGATTAATTTGCATTAAAGGTAAGGCTTCCCCAATACCGGAATCCAGAACCGGAATTACTGTGCTGAAAATTTTCAATCCCGGGATCTCGGTACTGGTATCGCCCAAGTTTGTTTTTTAAATGTTGTAGGTAACACTAGGGCATATGCATGACTCATCTAGAAATATCGCCTAAGTTTATGCAATTTGCACCTTTTTTTCATATAAACTAGTTTCTCTCCTTTATTTTACATTTTAGGGGAAAATTTTATTAAAGAAAATTGTAGATCTGGAAAAATTACATTAAAATGATTTATACAACTTATTAATCGGGTGAACCTTTACCAAGATATTTGACTTTTTCCGAGGTCATTCCTTGAGTTTTTGAAATTTTGGCTCGCTCGATGTCAAATATCTTGGACCAGGTCTATGTCGTGGCCATCCCAAGTTTTATTATGAGCAATTGTGATAATAATAAAAAAATTTATCGGTATCGTAATCCCGAGATTGTGAAAATCTCAGCACCGGTATTACGGTGCCAGGAAAAGATCTGGTATTCCGGTATTCGGTATCCCAGGATCGGAAGCCATAATTAAATGCACTCATTTTACAAACTGTGTCATTTTTTTTGACGTTTGCCATTGAAGGGTTGCGTAAGTTTGTAAATTTTTTAGGGAATTTAAAAAAAAGTAATCATTGAAGATAAATACAAAATAATTGAAGATCTTACAAGGGTTTAACTTGATTTAGGCAATAAGAATTATCTATAATCATTAAGTATCTACATATGTGCAACTATTACACTGTCAAAAACTCTCTCAAATATTAGGAGTATTATTTACTGTCATAAGTGTCAGTACTGTCATGAGTGGATCGCTATTAGTCGGATGCGGCTGCATTACCTAACCCCCTCAATGGAGATAGGGGAAGCAGCGCCCAGGGAAATACTGACCTTCTTCAAAAAGGTCGAAACGTTACTGGGCTAAACCATAAGAGGACATTACACAATAGACCTTATAGGTCGCAGTGTCCGGCGGCATAAGTGCCCCACCCTCCTGTAAAATATAACATACTGTCATAAACTTCTCCTTCCTCTTTGGCTTTCGTGGGAGTTGTAAATACAATGTTTTGAAAATTATACAGTCAATTTTTCCACAAAAACCTTAAAGGACAAAAATACGTACAGAAATAGATTCGCCATTAATATTTCCTTTTTCTTGCTTATTTAGTTGTTAGGTGTTTTCTTTCGGCTGAAACCGAAGACATCGTAATAAGATTGTTTCTATATATAAGGTGACAAAAATGTTTCAGAATTTTACTTTAGAGCTAAGCCGATTATAATCTGCTAAGCCGATTATAATGTAATCGTATAAGTACTAATTTACTATGTATGACTATACTGTACAGTACAACAACAAATATATGTATGTATATTGAGTAAATTGAACAGAAATGATTAAAAACCCCAGAAATTTATTGGTGCTTGTAGGCCGTGGAGCTTTTTGGTCTATTAATTAAATCTTAATTTTGTTGTCCTCTATATTTAATTATTGCTCCATTAATTTTTTCAAACATATTTCGAGCAAAACATTAAAAACCCTAGAATTTAATATAAAATTAATCGAAGCGCCATAATAGTGGAGCGTGGAAATTTTTGGTATACCAATGAAATGTTAATTTTCTCAATAATTTTTGTTATGTTCATTTTTCTTTAATCGGAAAATATATTTCGGATAAACACCCTGTATATTATGGTTAACTACAACGCAAATAATAGAAATCTTATTTAATAGAGTGTCAAAATTTCAACTTTAGCCATTTAGCCAGAATCTTGATCATATAAATTTAAAAATTATGGTAAAATTAATGTTTCATCGGGTCAGCCGATCAGTAAACAAAGTAATAAATCGATTGTGTTGGAGATACTAATTCGATGTAGACACAAAGTAAATGAAGAAATAACTAATAGCGTGTTTTCATAAACTTTCGCAACTGCCATTCAGTTAATTTCAATCATATTAAGTCAATCAACACATTTAATAGGCTAATTAAAATAGGAAAAGTACTCTTCCATGTTATTAATCAATTGAAATACAGCTAGGGATTTGGTTGAGAGAAATTATGTTGAGATCTTATCATGCATGTACCGAATTAACCAAATGAAAAAAATTAAAAAATTAAAACCCCCAAAACACACAAAATCCTTTCATCTTATTAAACATGTGATGTATTAGTGTTACTAATTAGTCACACATACATATATTATAATTATTCTAGACACAAAGAACGGAACCATATAGTGACATATTGTGAGAGGTATTCATGTCAGTTTCGCTGTAAAATTATTTTAAGACAAATAGCTACAAAATGCGGTTACTAAATAGACAAACATAATGTAAGCTTAGATATGTATGTATATATAATAGAATGGTTTTAGTATTATTATCTACATAATACATACATACATACCTACATATTATAGACAGATGCCAAGAGTATCACTCTATACGAGTCGGTTCATCGGATTTTCAATTAAACAATTTGTCGTTGTTTGTTGGGAAACACAAGTTTCAATAGAATCTAATAATATGCTCAGGATACGAGGAAGCTTTTCTATGCGATGTACGTGTCACATGAAAATTTAAGACAGGGATGTCCTTTAATAATGTCTATAATAAATACAGCTGACGCAGATGGTCGAAATTAGGAAACATTCTTGTTTGAAAATAGCAAATAAATGTTAGATAAGATGTTGCAATTTGTAGTAGAGTTGGTTTTTGGTAGTAGAGTTTTTTTTTTTGTTGTTGTTAAGGGAGCGGGGAAAAAAGGGTATGAGTAAAATGAAACACAAGTATTTTTTTTTTTAACAAAAAAGAAATTTTATTGAATGTAAATGGTCTTTTTGTATTGAAAAAAAATTGAGTATTTTGGTTGGTAGTTACTTTCTTCCTTAAATTTTGTATTGATTGGGAATTAGATTTAATTTTTAAGTCGATTTAAAATAGAAATATATGAATGAAGTTGAATAAATTCGAGTAGTTGAATGGAAAAGTGCAAATCAAAAAGAATAAAGGACAATGTAGAGAAAAAAAGAAGGATGAAGAAGACTGAAGCAGAACGAGTAAAATTTTAAAGAATAATAGAAAATTATTCAAGCAGAGACAAATGGTGAAAAATAAAAGGTAGGAGAAGAAAAACTATTAAGAAAAAAATTAAAGAACAAGAATAACGAAGGGTGGAACAAGCCGAAGAAATGAAGGAATAAAGGTGAAGTGAGGTTATGAAGGAGATGAAACTGATGATGATGATGATGCTGAGAAAGATTATGAAGAAGAACATAAAGGAAATTATGAAGCAGATTATGAAGAAGATGAAAAAGACGATGGAGAAGATGATTTAGAAGATGTAGAAAATCAAGATGACATAGAAGAAGAAAGTGATATAAAAAACAAGAAGATGATATAGAAGAAGAATACAAGGTGAATAAGAAGGAAATACGAAAAATAGCACGAAGAAGAAAATTGTCAGATATTAAAAAAATTATAAAGGCAGAGTTAAAAATAAAAGATAAAAAATGGAACACAAAATTGTCTCAAGACAAATTAAATGAAAAAAGCAGAGTTAAGAATAAAAAAAAACATCAAAAGTGTTATGAATAAGATAGGAAAATGGCAAAAAATTAAATAAAAAAAAAAAAGAAAAGACCTGTTTCTTGAGTAAATATAGTTAAAGCAGAATACAAAATAAATAAAGAAAACAAACAAATGAAAAGAACATGGAAGACACAAGAAAAAAAAATGTTCCTAAAAAGAATGATTTTCATAAATTATTAATTACCTATCAGAAAAATAATGTACATACTCAAAACGTCACCTTTATTGATGTCAATATTACAATAGCACTCACCCTACCTTTTATAGTCTAAATCTAAACCCTAAACTAACCATTAATTATCAATCATAATAATTATGCCATAATTAGATTATATTAGCTATGGCTGTATACCTACAAACTTCATATATAATACATACAATACATATGTACGTGATATCTCAATCGATATTCCCAATAACCAATAATTCATATTCAATTAACTGCATTAAATCTGTCCAAGCATAATATGAGAATCCATAAACTCATATCGAAAGGTTTCCAATTCAACAAAATATACACCCCAAAAACGAAGAAAGAAAAAAAGTCGTCATCAAACACCCCCTTTTCAAATGCCATTCACATCTCTATCAAGAAAACGACATTGCTATACATCCGAAAATTTCTCATTTCCTATTTATTTTCCGAACTCACACACAATATTTTCTCTTTGCCTCGAACATACATACACAAACAACAAACAAACATTTTCGCATCATTGTTTTGCTTTGTTTGTTTTCCTCTCTCTCACGTGCGTTTTTCACATCACACATCCTATCCGATAACAAAAATATTCGCGCAAAATTTGTTCGACGTCTCTCTTTTGCTTTGCTCTCCAATATCTCTCTCTTTCTCTTTGTGCGTTTGCGGGAATATTTTACCGCGCCGTCTCTGGGAAAATTTTCAATCTCACAGAAAATGGGGGAGGTTTACATTTTTGCGTATATTTACCGACCGGTATACAAGCAAGCAAAGAGTATTATTCCCATAATATCAAAAGGATGCCGGAATTGAAAATTCAGTCAGTATATTATGGGCCGTCGAGTTGTTTGGTATACGAAGTGTTTTTTCCGCTATATCACGTGTTCGATATTGTTTGCTTTTTTTTAAAAAAAAATTAGAATAGATTCGTTTATTGTTTGTAACGTTTAATGAATGAATGAATATGTGATGTGAGTGTTGTGTTATTTTCTATTACCTACGTACATTTATGTATTTAAGCATACAATTTGTGAGGTGATTATAGGTATATGCCACTCAAATTGGATATTAAACAAATATTTGTTTATGTTGGATTACAGTGGACGCAAGTGCTAACATAAATGTTAAATACATAAATATAAATTGATTTGTTAGTTGAATAATACTTATGCGTACCTCTATTTACTTAATTAATGTTGGTTATTGATTATTGTCGAAAAGAAAACGTTGGAATTTTTCCATTTAGGGGGCAGACATGAAGTTGATTTAATTAGGGCTTTTCATTTGGACTGAGTATGTCTGGTTAATTTATCATTTATTTTGTAATGGAAAAAGATAGTTATAAGGAAAATCATAGTGCTGGCATAAAAATAAAAACAAAATTCATCATTATGTCAATGAAATGAGCAATATCAATGAATATTGACATGTTTCGTTTTTTTTTTTTTTATTAAAAATCAAAAAATGTGTAAATCAAAAAATTTCAATAAATTTCGGTCAAAAATTAAAATAATCCATTGGACTGAAGATTGTATGCAGTTACGTGTATATTTTTAATACCCAAAAATTGTATAATATTTTTTTTCTGCCTAGAGAAAAATTCACCAGACCGATAAATGTATCTACTTAATAATTATAGGAAATCTTTTTTACACGGTCTACTTTTACCCGATCTAGAAAACAAACTCAATTATATTTTTAGGCGATTTTTTTTCTTACCTTATAAATATCGCTGATGATAATATTTGCATTAAATGTTTATCTCTTGGAACATATTTTTGTAGTTACCTTGTAAATAAAAAAAAACTTGCTGGTAAATATGTAGAGGTTTGTTATCTTAGCAAAAATCATATTAGTGTTTTAAGTTTTAGCAAAATGCCGCTCGCTTTGTAAATAACCTTATTATTGAGTAACTTACATTTACAAGCCTATTCTGTGCTATGAACGATTTTGGGTTCTATGATAGAAAATCATAAAATTCGCCCATAGCTTTTTGTCATAATTGGTATTCTAGCAAAATGCATCATAGAACTGATTTTAATTTGTTCATCAATACCGTGGTGAATTTTTCAGCCCATCAAATATAAATAAAAATTTTGTTTTTTTTATCTTATTAGTGTATTTTGTTGTTGTTAATTTTTTTTTTATTAAAATGTTTGATATAAATATTTAAAAATAATTCCATCAAACGTTCTTTTCACAAATTTTATTAAAAAAATGCACTCAGAAACACAGAATTCCCACTTATGCTAATCAATTATGGTTGAAATACGTCTAGTATGTCCATTTTAAGTTATGAGCGATTTTCAGCTATGAGCGCTCATAGATTTTGTGCTAGAATACACTTTTAAGTAAAAACTATCATATGGTGAATTAAGAGGCAAGCTGTGATAGATATGGCTGCTATGAGCGATTTTAACTTTTGCACATTGATCTTTTATGAAATGTAGAAAAAATCGTCCATACAAAATTAGTTTTGTGAACACTGGTGAACACTAAAGGAATGCTTTAAGACTTAATTCAAAATAATAATCGGTTGAAATATGTAAATCCATTTTTATTAATTTTTTATACTTAGGGTATACTTAGGGCAGCAACATTTTTAAAAGCCTCAAACACAATAACAACAACAACCTTTCCAACATCGATCTTTACGTATAATTCGAATACGGAATATCAAAATTCAAATTCGAGTTCTCACCGATTTTTATTTGAAAAAAAAAAACAAAACAAAAACAATATCGGTGACCATTTGTCATTTTCAATTTGCCATTTATGGCATTTTATTATTTCTTAACGGATTTTGCTCCGATCTATAAGTTGTTGAAAAGGTAATTTTACTGAAAAAATTTTCTCTAGAAGAATGACCTCTAAAATTATATTGTTGTTATTTTCATTCGTTTGAAAGTGATTGATGAACAACTCCAATTTTACTGTTTTTGAGCTTTTGAGGATAAATTGAAATATATTCGAGAAAAATTGTCACCAACATTTTCTTTACACTAGTGGTATTATTAAATGAATTTTCCAGTTTTTTAGTATAATTTAAAATGTTGGTATTTATTATTTATATGTGAACTGTGGTATTGTGAAAATTATGAAAACAAATTTCTTAAACGCAATAAATAAAAAAGAATCAAAGAACAAAAACTCATACAATCCTCAATATCAAAAACAATTTCGTTCTGTACTAGACAGAGTCGAGAAAATTGAGAAAAACAAAAGGCACATTAAAAATAATCCAAAAGTCATGAAAACAAAAACAAAAAAGCATTCAGTAGTATTAATTAGCTTATTTTTTTCTTTCATTTTCCCTGCGGTCAGGTTTAAAATGATAATACAAAAAATTGCTTTATTAAAATGCAATATTCACATTGTAATTTAATATTTCGTGTTGAAATTGTTTACCCAACTGAATACTGAAAAGTAGCAGACCGTATAAACCCATGAAAGAATTAATGAGTATTTTTCCACAATAAAAAAAAAATATATATATATATATATATATATATATATATGTATATACCTACATATATCTACACAGAACAATACCAGAAAAAAAAACAAAATAAATCTATGTTAAAATATTTGGGGTTGAAACTGGAAAAAGAATAACTTAATGGATTTAATATATTATTATTGTTTTGATAAAAAAAAAAAAAAAATGCTCACCGTGCGTGCACGGCCAATTTTCCTTTAAAAGATTTTCCAAAATACCCCCTCCAAAAAAAAAACAACACACAGCATGAGGCCCGAAGGGTGTATTATACTTATATCAAAATATTATACTTAAAGAAAAGTCATTATCGGAATGGTTATCGCAAAAGGGGAAATTAATGGGTTTTTGCTTGGGTTTAGATTAAGCGAAATTCAATATGCTTAATTTAATTCGGCTTTCGTCTATTAGATTTTCAATGGAAAACTGTTTATAAAATACTCGTATATTATATGTAGGTCGATTTAGATGCCAAAGAGCTGAGTCAATTTTTATCTAGACATAGGTATACAACATATAACCTATCTCTCTACATATATATATATATATATATATATATATATCTCTATACATCATTCGTATAATGTGTGCTTTGTTTTGTTGTGGGTATTATTAAAGTTTTACCTCTACATTGGTAGTGCTCTAATATTGTTCTCTGTTGTATTGGTATACCAACTAAAGATAATCAATAATTTACCGGATTAATTAGTTGGCATAATCATTTTAGTAGAGATTTAAGCAAATACCAATTAATTGTGGTTTTAGCTATACATACATATACAATATACATATATATTAGGGTGGTTCATTTTTTAAATTTTAATTTTATCAAATTTAAAGAAGGCGTAATTTTTGTCTTTTTTTATCGCAAAAACATTTTTGCTACAAAAAATGATCAAAAATGCTCCCTCTTAGAATTTTGAAATCTAAAAAAAAAAAAAACTTCCATACCTCGATTGAACCACTCTAATATCCATATACTTACATATAGTTAGTTAATTGCGATACCGGTAAGAACTTTAAACCTACTTAATTGTAGAACATAATGATTCTTATTTTTTTTTTGTAACTATGTTGAACTAATTTATGGTATTTAAATGTAGTAAATTCTGTTTAGCAATCAGACAATTATTTTCTTAAGATTTCCCTTAAATATCTAATCTTTATGTTAGATCAAGAGTAGATGAAATTTTTCATCTCAGAAAGTCTGACTAAAAAATGCCCATTATATTAGAAGATATACCGATTTCTCTTTATTTTACCTCTTTCTGTTCTTTTGTCGAAATATAAATCAAAACGAGATTCCGGCTAAACGGCTGAAACTGGAGAGCTGAAATTTTATTCATAGACCAAAAAGTTCCACAACCTACCGTTACGGCGCTACAATCAATTTTATATCATTTCTATGATACATTTTGGCCGATTTTTTGAACTTTCTTAATACTAAAAAGATATTTTTGAAACTTTGTATTTTGATATTATTTTCAATTTCCAGCATTTTTTGCGAAATAAAATTTTTGGCAAAAGTTAACCCTTTAAGGTCCATACATTTTAAATATAAAAGGGTTAACCGGAAATTTTCAAAAAGCTACACACCTTTCTTAGAATTGAATTCTTAATGCTTTTGTAATTTTGTTTATTTCCGGAAAACGTTAACCCTTTTCAGTTTAAACGGAGCCTTTATAGGTTTAACTTTCAAAATATAATAGTGCACTAAAAATATAAAGAATGTCTCCCTAAACAAATTTAGTTGAATTGTAATTTTTTTTTGTTAATCCTTTCATGTTCAAAATGAATTGATCACCTCAAAGGGTTAACTTTTTCCAAAAAATTTACGGTACACTTTATATGTTCTTCGCCACTTATTTCTGTATGAAATGATGTTGATATTATTTTATTTAAATGCCGATTTGCTTATTTAACAAATATTTTTTTATAAAAATCCAACATAAACATAACAACCAAGGTAAATATCCTTTAATAAATAAATTAAATTGCAGTACTTACACGAACTACATATACATATAACCTATACACTAACGACAATTAAATTGATACAAACAAATATGTAATCCCAAAGTGTCACTTTTAAATTGATGGTAAATGTTTTTATATCATTCATGTGTTGTTAATTACTATGAAACGGAGCCCAAAAATATTCACAAGAAAATGGCAATTTATTAGTTTTTTTATATAAAAAAAAAAAAAAAAAACAAAAAACACAAAAAAAAAATGTGATCCATCGGGAGCAAATATTTTGCTGTGTCAGGAGTTTAAAAAGCCAAAATTTTATACTGCAATGGGTTTTTCCAATACAAATATTTCATGCTGTACAAAACAATGTGGTGGTTCGTAAATTAGGGGATTAATATGAGCACGCCAACAGGGAAACGGTAAGTTTATAATAAATATTTTTTTTTTGGCATTAACATTTTCAAATTGAATTTTATTGTCATCAATATGAATGGAAATTTTCTGTTTTTCCAATTTATGAAATTATACAATTAGGAGAATGAAAATTAATTGTTTGTTAACATTTAATTTACTTTGTTAATTATCGTACCTTTGCAATGTGATTTTTAAAATTAGAACATAACCAATTTAATGTCCACGTAATGTGGTGCAATAAAATGTTTCTACCATTCGGTTCTATTTTGAAAATCGATTAATTTTCTATTTCACGGATAACAAAATTTCGACCGTGACAACTATAATAAATTGTGCAATGTCCAAACACCTCCCATTATAATTATATAATGGATTTGTCTAATCTGCCACTTTTATTATATTTTGAAAAATAAAAATGAGTTTTAATGAGTCTTTTTGGAAATCAACTAAAATAAAATTTTTGGTTATTTTTGAATTTGATGGCATGCAATTTAAAAATTATTTATTTTATTTAGCCGTGTCGACTGCGAGGTTTTAATAATTAATAAAATTCTTTGACTTCAAATAATTAAGATTTAAAAATGTTTGATAATAAAGCTGACAGGAAAAGCATTCCAGTAATTTATTTTTGAAGATTTTGTCACAGTTAGCAGTTACGCCAACATACATATATGAGCAATATGAAAATATTTGTTGTGCCTTCTATTTAAAAATGAAATTTAATTTTTTAATTAGAATTTAAGCCGTCTTTAGTGAATGTTTAGAAATACATGTAAGATTCACAAATCAATTGAAAATGTTGAGATCATTAATTTTAAGATCAAATTTATAGAATTCGGGAAAAAAAATTCTAGTTCAGATTTTCCCAATTTTTTCTTAGATATTCCCTTAGATTTTCAATAAAAATTCAAATCTACTAAATTACGGGTTCATTGTTCGTAGAACTATGTATTTTTGCCATTTATGTAGGTAGATGCATCGAATATCTATCTGAATATGGATATGGTGAGATATTTCGATAAAAATACTGAGTAAGAGTAAGAGATTTTTTTTTTTTTTATTTGGAGGCTTGAAGTTTACCTTCTAGACTACTCGAAAATTAAAGCTCTGATATATACATATGTAGATGTTTTCATTTTTTTCAAGGAATTTTCATTTTTTGTTTGGAATTTTAACCATTATTAGCCAATTTTATGGAAATTCACTGGATGATGATCCACAAATGGATTTCAAAAGCTAATAATTTTAATTTAAAGAGAAAATTGATCAAATTTTGGGAAAACAAATTTTTGTTCAGATTTTTCCAATATTCCCTGACATATTACAGGACGATAGTACGTATAATATTTTTTACCCGGTTAGATGGTTCGAATATATATTATCAATAAGTCTATTTACAAATTACAATTTATGAATTATGAGTATTAACAAATTATGGATTTGAAGCACTGTGACACGAAATTATTGACATAAATGTTCTACATTAACGACCTAATCGTTGAAAATAATCTGATGAATCAGGGATGGGAAAAACACAAAAAAATGATGAAAACTACATAAACTACAAAAATATGTAAAATTGGCATGTAGTTTTG
>JANSTT010020488.1:4698-47139 GCA_026745375.1 Platyura marginata | reverse complement strand
ACATAGGTATACCTACAACCAGAAGATAGTTCGATATAATCTTACATTTAACTGTCAAAACTGATATATTTAATTATAATCTTTAATAAGAAAATCCAAAAAATTATTATTAAGCGACTGGCGAGATATGTTTCCCATCCGTGTTAGGTAAATTGAACTCACCGAACAGCCGTGTAGGTATTGATGCCAATAGAGACTAAACCGAGTGCTTTTTGTTGTCTCCATCTTTTTTCGTTTATTTTTTAACTTGATCTTTTTATGTTCAGAATTTCTGCTGAATGACCCTTGAAACACTTTATTGTTTAGCATGGAATGGATGGTTGAATGTTTTTTTTTTTTTTAAATTTCTTATGTTTCGTTTTTTGTGAATTCTTTGGCATTTTCTTTGTTTAGTTCTTCTCTGCCTCTTCTTCAACTGTTAGATATATGTTGAGTCAAGGACGCATACCCAATATTTCTTAAAATGTTCCCAGTGTACACACATTATACCTTTGTATATATGATGTTGAATGTCTGTTTCCAATATAGCATGCCCATTAATCCTCATGAGCAAAAGAACATTTTTATTGTTTGTATTTATATAGGCAAAATAGAATTTTGCTATTTTCATTTTTTTTCGTTCTTTTGTTTTTAGGTGTGTGAGTACTTTTTGTTTTTTGTTTTTTTTTTTAATTTAATTTTTTAATTAACTAATTGCATGAAATTAGTCATTCATTTTAAGAGCCTACCTACATACATACGTAGAAACTCATATTGGATAGAAATAGATGCGCGTCCATATTTACATCATAATTTTGTGGTGGCTATAAGGGCAAAAATCCAATTTAAAACAATTTATGGTACAGAATTTATTCTCAGCCGCCACTTAAGACAATATAATAAATCACAAAATAAATTACATACTCAGGCGCTTCTAATTCTTCGAATTATTCCTTAAAAGCCTTTTGTAAATGATGCTTCCTAAGATTGTATATATGGGGTTTGTGGTATTTTTAGAACATAATCATTCTTATAGGTACGCGCAATGATTTTTTTTGTTGTTTTGTTTTGTTTTGTTTTGTTTTGTTTTTTTTTGCTGTAAGCTCTGTGCGCATGCATGTTGTTATTGTTCGCGAATATTTTTCTCTTGTATTTAATTCATTTTAATGTTGTTTTATTTTTTGTTGTTGTAGAAATCCTCCTAGAACGGTCAAGAGAAGAAATTTTTATTTATCATCTATTTAATGGCACAATGTGTACTTTGTATGTTAGGGTGGACCATATTTTTTATTATGCATGTGTAAGTTGGTTGACTGTTTTTAGTTCATAAAATTTTGGAAGATATAATTGGTGATTGTTCTTCAAACGTTTTCTGTTCTTCCCTTTTTTCATACAACTCTTTCAAAGTAAAATTTAATAGGGAAAGCACACTTTTAACTAAAATTTAATTGCAAACCAATATATGTAGTATGTTTATTTATTTCTAGAAGGTATAGAGATAGACTATAGTGCTTGTGATTCTTGTTTATGGAATAAGATTTAAATTTTGTTCTATAGGAATATTAGAACTCAAAGCTATTTCTCGTGCCATCCTAATGATAGTCTATTACATTGAATCTATTGTACACCTTAGATTTTATAATGAACGAGTACCGAGATTAAGGGAAATGGAAATATTCAGCGTAATTATATAATTATAATGACAGGTTCAGTTCATTTGATAGGTAATATGCCGTTTCTTTAGAAAATGATTGCGTTTTGTATAATCTTCCGTGCCAATTCAAAACAACATATATCTGTATATAGTTATATGTAGATATAAGGTACCGGGGTATTTGAAGATAACAGTGCATCCATGAGGTGTGGTTTTTTTTTGTTTGCTTGTTATCTGAGAAGTGATTACTATTTGCAGTCCCTGCCAAGTTCAAACGGCAATGACTCATATGAAATTGATTAGAAATGATTGTCACGCATATACCATTAGATTTATACCTACGACGATACAAATTTGCTGTTGGATTTTCCATTAACAATCATTATTGTTATACAATAGAATATTCTTCTATATGTCTATATTGTCTATAAACTATAGTCTGTATGTCGTATATGTACATATTGTATATATCGACACAATGGAGGAGGTATACTTAATGTAATTTAACGTGATGGTGATTTGATGTTTTACTTTTTTCTCACAATGCAGAATAGTGTTGATTGTTGTAATGTACTTAAAATTATTTTCCTTTAATGTCTTGTATTTTGCTTAGATCACTACTTTTTGTACAATGTACATTGTACAATCTCTTTAGTACCATCACCCATCAGATTAAATTGTTGATGCAGGCACCGTGAGATGTATCTTTTATTTGAATTTGAATTCACAATTATCGATTAAGTGATTGCAAAAAAAAATAATAAAATATATAGATCTGCTAACATTAATGATCTGCTAACCAATAATTGTGTACTTGAAAGTTTTCTTAAGAATAATTTATTAAAACCTAAAAAATATTATCTATGGAAAAATATCCTTTTTGTTTACTTATATGTAGGTACCGTAGAGTGCCGATTATAATACCATACATATATACACTATTTGGATTACCAACTGAAATAAAGAAACAATAAAAATGCAAAAATGTATAAATAAAAATACACAAATAAATATTTGTTTATTTGACTCATTAGTTTCACATTAACTAGCATCAGCCATTCTTTCCGATAATGACGATAAGTGATATCTAACCATTGACGATTCTTCCAGAAGAACCAGTTTATGTTCTTCGTCAAAACTTTCTTCCTTACCTTCAAACAGTCGATTTTCGAAATTGTATTAATCATTAAACTTTGGTGTTTCTTGGTCCATGGCAATGATGAGATTTCCTCCAAATAGTGTACCCATGGTATATTTCTTTGTAAAACAAAGAATATTTCTTTAATAAAAATTGCATCAATTCAAGAAGGTTGTATAAAAAAATGTGTCTTCAAAGTGAATTTTAACCCTAATCACACCAGGTTGTGACTTTGGTTCACATTTTATTTTGGAAAATTTTAAATTCTTTTATAATTATGAATTGAATAAATCTATGGAGTAAAATTGACCAATTGACCATTTTCCTTTAGCATCAATTTACCTAAATTATTCTCACTAAGTAAAATATCTCCATGTTTTGTTTATCATAAAAATAACCTGGTGTGATTAGGGTTAAGGAATCGACTTCCCTACAAAAAAAACGCTCACCTCAATAATATTGGTTCAGCAACGCCGCTGTTCCGCAGTGTAAAAATAATATTCTTAGTCTTAGGACCGTTTGGGTAGTATTATGGGATCCATATAGAAATGAGATTTGGTGGAATACCCAGAATTTTCTTTTGGCTGTGACAGATTTATCTAGAGAGAGAGAGAGACAGAGAGAGAGAGAGAGAGAGAGAGAGAGAGAGAGAGAAAGAGCTAAAGAAAATTAAAATTTATTGTATTATCAAATTTGTTAGATGAGAATTTGGATAATTTTTTAATTCAATTTTTTGCGAAGTCAATTAAAATCTATACCTACGTATATCTACATAATATATACATATATTTAGAATCAGAAATTATTACATAATATTTCCCATCATGCTTCGTTTTTTGTGTGACTATGTAATCAAATATAATTATAATCTAATAAATTTGTTCAGACGCCAAATATTTTATGAATTCAAAATTACCTGACCATTTTCCAGTAGGTATACGTCCAACATAATGCCTTTATGTTTAAAATTTGAAAAACTGTAAATCCAATTAAACTGAAATTATCATAATAATGTATAGAAATTTTATTCTTATATATAACCAAAAGTATGGTCTATGGTCTATGCATTACCATTTACAATGGTTTATTCACATTTAACCTCTGGGCTATGATTGAGAGTGTTTTTTTTTCTTCCCAACTTCAACATTCAATTTTGCTGTAATTTACCAATTTTTTTTTTTTTTATTTTTTTTTTCTTTTCTGCAGTCATTCGATGACTCTCGATGGTTGAATGGACTTGACAGGTGTTGGATGTGTTTTTCCCGTGATCTTTGAACGTTTTTATTACGTTTATGTAAAACTGGTAAAACTTATTCAATTCATAAATAGTTTCTTTTTTCTATTTTTACGGGAAGCATAAAAAGTTTGATTCCTCTAAAAATTTAAATAATAAGAAATCGTTGCTTCACATTTAATATCTAGAAAAATCAATTCGTAGAATCTAAATCACTAGAATTTGTGATTAGGGTGCAGAATATTTGAATATGGTTGAAATGTTTTACCTTGACTGAACCAAATATCATCGGGTATCAGATTTTCAAAAAGAACATTCCCCTAAACCTAAAGGAAGCTATGGTAATGGACAATCAATATATTTTGGTTCGGCTTTTCCATTCTTTGTAATTATAAGTAATAATGAAGTTGATATTTAACCAGTGAACTTTTTTAACTTCATTTAGTAATACGTTTAGTTAATAGTTGAACTTAATAAATGTAAATAAAATGCAAAAAAATCTTCTCTCGCTATTTTAAAGTCCGTTCCGCAACGATTACTCCTCTCTTTCTATAGGAAAGTTATATATGCAAGTTATATTGTTATTTAAATAAACATTTAAGGGATTGTCTGATAATGTGCTACACTATGTAATTATTCTTATATTTATATTTATGAGTGCGTAAAAATATGTGTTTTGTTGTGTTTATGTTCTTTCATAAAATTAATGGACAATTACTATTATCATTATGTAGCATGCGGTGCCACGATTTTTCTCGAAGAGTGTTCTCAATATGAAATACGTGCTTGAGATATGCCGATGGCGTGACGGGACTCTGTATACCTACAATAAGGTATAGAGAGTCACAACCAATGTTAAAAGAACGATATTTTGTAATGATAGTACAAATAATAGTAACTATGTTAGCCTATTAAAATTAAGTATTCTTTTAAGCTGTGTATTTATAATATCCTTTTGATTAGCATCAATTCCATATAGAGCTATGAAAAGCTTTAATTTATTCTTAAGCTTATCTTACTATCTCAGCATGTAGTTTTTAATTACGCACAAACATATTATGATTACTATCAATTTGTGTTTATGGAGAATGTAGAGGTAGAGGCGCAGGTATTGTTTAAGAATAAAAGGAAACTTCTTTTCGTTTTTTTTTTCTTCATTATCACAAAGAGGGGCGAGGATTTAATTCTCAAAGAATGTTCTCATAGAACAGGCAATTTGAAATATTCCAGGTTGAGTCTTAAGTGATGCGGTCTCTATAGTAATTTGGTGACAAAAAACCAATATTATTAGAAAATTTATTAAGAGAATTAAATTAGTATGGATTTTTAAGGTGAATTTTTCATTAGTAAAACTGTTTCTATGGGTCCGAAAGATCTACCACTAATTGATTAACTGATGTAGTATTTTTTTCATCAAAAAAATGTTCTATAAATCAGAAGAAATGAATATACGCCATTTATAAAATTAAACGACAAACTATTTATAGAGTAGAATATCGCTACTACTTACTATCTTAATATGTACATTAACCTTTGTAAAATTTATATTTTATGTAAATTAAAGTGTATAAAATTCTTCTGTATTTTTGCTACACTTTTTTTTTACCGGTTTCTAATAAAATTTTAGAATTTATTACTTTGCAAAGAACTTTTTCTTAATGAACTAGAGACCAAAGGGGTCATAGACCGACTTGGATGTAAATATTTTTATAGAAAATAACGAAATAGTTTTAAAAAGAAGAAAAAAAAATCAACGTAAATGAAGTGTGTCCAATATCATTAACTGAACAAAGTACCCATCGTTAATTCTTCACTATAACAAATGCAAATAAGTAATTACTCCTGAGAAAATTTTCCACGAAAACATTTTTTTTTTTTTTTCATCTTTCTACTATGTACGTATTGTATATGTATCGTTTATGTTACACATGTTAAAAATAATCGTACAGTTTTTTTTTTTGCAATTATTTATTTTTTGTGATGATTTATTTATTATCTTACATGGTTGCATCGGAACAAAATTCGTTATTATGTATCGAGTACAAAAAAAAAAAGAGTTGAGAAGAAAAAAAGTAAAAAATAAACGAAAGACTAAAAATAATGAATAATATCAAGAAGTTCGTGAGATTATCTTTTAAATTCTTTTCTCTTTCAATATTCGTTCAATTTGAATTCTAAATCATCTGATGCTATCTTCCGTTCAGTTACCTTTTTGTATATGTTATTCCGATATATTTTTAGGTAGGCATGGAGCTAAGAATCAGCGGCGGACATATACAAAAAAAAAAAAAACTTTGGTAACTGAATAAAAAATTGTTTTTTTAGTTTTACTCACATATTAAAAATTCTATACATACGTCATCAAGAATCTTTCTATAATTGTATAGTATTGACGATATACATAGATATTGCACAATCGATATATTGTCAAAAAAAAATATTAAAAATATAACTGAAATCATATAAAAACTAACCTGACTACGCTACTGATGGGCACCTCTATTCCTATAGAATACTGGTACGATATCTGTACTGTGCATATTATAATAAACTTCTTATAACCCAGCCAATATACTAAGCTCTCGTGGTTATTTTTCTTGGACAAGCAAAATCAAGAACCATTAGAGGAATAAAATTTGACTTTATAATTCGAAATTGCAAAAATGCTATGGGATCAAACATGGACCACCTGAGTATCTGTCGTGAAAATAATACAACATGATTGTTGATGCTGATGTATCTAAGTTGCATATTTGGCATTATAGATTTAGAAAATGGTGGTTTTGATGTCCGATATTATAAGGCCGTGTAATGGTTGATCACGAAGGCATTATTCTTAACTCATGAAAACAATATTTAATAGAATTTTATGTGAATTTTCAAATTGTGGCAATCGACTTAATGTAATCTTAGTTTATTATAGCCCAATTTTAAGAAAGATATAAATTAAAATGTTCACAATCTAGTAGTAGTAATTGTACTCCAAATAACTGAAACATAAATGGGGTTTTTGTCATCGAATTGTTGTTAATATTTTTTTTTCGATAACATAAAAATAAAAATTCTATTTTGTTGAATCAAGATCTGATAGTTTCGATAAAAAATTAATTGGAGAAACAGTATAAATTCGTATGGGGGCGACTATGCACGCAAACCCATTCCGTGAGACCTGAAAATCACAAATATTGTCTAAATCAGAATTATCGCATAGAAAAACCTTTCATGATGAGAAAAGAAATTTTCGTGTTCAAATATTGAAAACCTTTTTGTAGACCAAGGGATGATTATTAGATTGGGTTGATTCCTAAAGACCTAGAAGACATATTTATTTTTTTCCAGTTCTACGGAAGATAAGAAGTGGTATTTCTAGAGTTGAAAAATTAATTAAAACTAAAATCGACACAGATAATTTATGCTACACAGACTTACACGGTCTATAAATGAAAGAAAAAGTTAGGTATGGATGGCTACAAAAAGATTATTATTCCAACAAGATGGCCGCTATAAAAATCAAAAATACTACATTTATCAGTGTATCTATCGAATTAATTTGCACAACGGGTACTTAGTTATTTAAAACAGCAATGCCTATCATACAAATCATTCTGGCTTAACACATTCGGAGACTATAGTATTTTTTTCTTTTTATCAGAATAAAATTTCTGAAATTATTATCTCCCTCCCTTCCAGAAAATTATAAATACCAAAACCACAAATACAAATTATGTCACTAGATTTATGTAGTAAATGCCAATTAGGTATGTATTGTATATATCGTAAAGATACTTAAGGAAAATCCCTTTCAAAATCAAATTCAACGGGCATCCGAGAAAGAAGCATATTGAAGGTATTGGTTATTGGTATAGAATACAAAGAGTGTTCTTTTCGTTTTGGTGCATTGTTGTGCTTCGTCTCCTCTTCTTTATAATTCTTTCTTGTATACACGTACGTACATATATATCGTGTTCGTCTATAATAACACTATACATACATATACGTACATGTAGAATAAGATATAGATCGTTTTCGCGGCAATTTCAATTTATTCTTATACCTCGGAAAAAGAGAACAAAATAAAATTAACAAGAAAAATGGTATTTAAGTATAGCACGCAGCTCATCTTCGAGTGGTGGGGTGATTCGCTTTTAAAGTACAACACTTAATAAAATAGAAGCATTTCGTCTGCTGAACTTGACTTTGAAAGTACAATACAACGCGTGTCGACGGAAGTTAATCCAACTTACGCGCCCAGTGGTTTTTTTTCTCATTATTGAAATTGTGATTTTTTGAATTAGTATTTTTTTTCTCCTCAAAGGATTAAGTTTAAGTCAAATTAACCAAAATGAAATTATTTTTTATTTGTTTGTGTTCGGTAGTAGCAATAGCTGCAGGTTGGTAGTTTTTTCTTCTCTAATTGTAATTTATAATTATTTTTAAAAATTTTTTTTATTTTTTGTAAATGTTTGCTCAGTGTTTGGTGATGAATAGTGAATTTGAGAGAAAAAAAAATAAAACGTGTGTTGCACCTTTGAATACCTGTGTACCATCTAAATATCAACGAATATTTAAGAAAAGTTAATATTTACTCATATGTTATGTATAAATGCAAAGATAAACAGAGTTACAAGAAAGAAAAAAAAAAACGAAAGACTTCAATGCTTGTCCAAGCGACGAACCCCTACAAAGTATGGGAATTTGTATGTCATGATAATGTTGTATATATGATAGACGTATAAGAATGCAAGATTAGGTGATAATATAACAAAAATGTTTATTGTAATTGACAAAAATATGCAGTCTCACAATTTTTTCGAGAGGTTATTTACTGTATATTACTTAGTTAGGGAATTTCTAGTGCGGAGATATACGATAAGTTAAATACTTAATGAGAAAAATGTGAGAAGATAATTTATAGATGGAAAAATGAGATCATTGACTTCGTCTCGTATAAAAGACAGTTTTTTTTTTCTTTCATGATGATTTTTTATTTATTTTAGAAATTTTGAAAAAAAACAGTGTTACAATTCACTTGAATGAATTTATTAAATATTAAAATTAGAATATTAAAAATGTTGCTCATTTAAGGTATAGGTTTTTTCTTCCCAAATGATTTTATAGTATACTCGGTAGATACATACCAATAAATACTTATCAATAAATAATCAATTAATAATAAGAAATTTGGCCACCCATTTTAACAAACTTTTTTCGAATTTAAGTTATCTGACAAAATAATTTTATTTGAGTTGAAAGGCGAAATATTCAATATTGACAAACTTTAGTTTTTTTTTTTTTAAATTAATTAACTAATTTCAAATTTATGTACCGATTTTATGTTAAAAAGAAAAAATTTCAAATGCAAATTTTAATAAAAAAAAAGTTATGTAGCTTATAATACGGATTATAGGATTCGGAGGCTTTCAACGAGTTATTACATAAATTTGCCTATTAAAGATTTATTTAGATAAAGATTAAGATATTGGTGCTTGATTAAAGGTTTTCGTGTTTTTTGGATTTTTTCAGTGTGTTTGAGAACAATTTTTTTGTTGGTAACTAAAATTACAAAAAATTGACAAATTTTCTTACGAAATATATGTACAATTCAATTATCTCACAGCATTTCTACCAAATTATTTCTTTAAAATTTTTTTTTTTAAATTAAAACTTCAATTGCATTTTTTTACTAATATAAACCGACCTAGTTTTGCTTTAACCTTTTTGGAATGTTAGTAAATTCCATAAGTTATGTTTAAACATTTAATATCAACAAAGGTGTGTAATATGTTTACATATATGTATGTTGTATACATAAAACATTATGAAACATGTAGATACCACTAGTGCACTCCTCGGTTTCGCGTATTCATTCATTATGTTCAATAAATTTTGTTCCATCAGCTGAGTATGGCTTATAAATTCATATTATGCACACATTAAAAAATTATACTTATTATGATAATTAAATAATTATGACAAAAAAATCCACATACCTATCAAACCCGGAATGAAAGCAACGTCCAAACTGAGTGTTATATTTTACATTTCAATTAGAAGAAAATAAATTACCAAAAAAGTTCTTTCCCCAACTTTATAGTGGTAGATTTTGGCAATGTTCAAAGATTTCCTTAAATCTTTAGAAACGCGAAAAATTAATTAATTGTGTGAAATTTTTTGAGGAAACATTTCCATCTACTTTGCTCTAGCAATTTACTATTTTAATAAGTCTAAAAGTATTGTGTGTCTTTCTGTACATATTTCTATAAATTGCTACCATCATATTAACTGTGCAATGTGCGTATTATAGAGATTACGTATGCCTACAGATTATAAACATTTATTTAAAAAAAAAAACACTTTTAACCTCAACGATTTCCTCCATTCATAATATACGGGCAGATACATTAAAATGACGAACAGGTCGACCCTTTTTTTTCCCTAACGTATTTAATAATTTCCAACTTAAAAGGAAATGTACTGTTTCCGGTATACAATACGATGAACCATCTATGAATAAACGCATAAATAAAATATGTCAGGTTTATTGACTAAAACATAACTTTGCGTATTTGAATTAGCGCGCTCAAGATAAGCAAGCAACATTAAAGTGGAAAGTGTATTTGTGCTTAGAATAGTTAGTAGATAAATGGACGGAAAAGGACATAAAATAATTATAGAACGAGTATATTTGAATAGCAAATAGAAGTAAAGTATTTAATTTATATTATTTCTCGTAGCAATATGCATGTAAAGTAAATGTCAATGTGCTATCTACTAATTAATGACAAGATTTGTTTAGTTTGTCGGTCCATGGTGCTAAGAGTGAACGCCCTCTGGATGCAAACTGGTGGTCATGTAGAAGATAACAAAATACATTAAATGCAAATAAAAAAGAAATAATATGAATGGCTTAAGTTAATTTTATATTTTCTTAATCATAAATTATTGAAAGGTAGATCGAAGCAATGGTATGGGTAGTCTAAGGTATTTATGATTATAAAATATGTGCAAAAGATAACTTTTATAATCACACATATTATCCACCTCGGTTTCGTGTATTTATTGAAATATTTCGTCCAAACAAATTTAAATTCTTCAATGATTCATTAATGAAACAACGTTGTGAATGGTGTTTCCCTTTATTGTCAATTTGAATAAAAATCGTTAATGACACGTTCCAATAAAATTTACATAAAAATGTTTTCGAATATTTAAAGAAATAATAGAGAAATTATACTTACAAATGTGTATAATAACATCAGACACAATGCGACGGCATGCGCTTTGACAGTTTGTTGTATTGAATTGTATTATTTTATTGAATTGTTCTTAAAATTTAGTGGATACTCGGGCTATAATGAATTCTTATCCAAAATAAACATTTTAGAATTAATTGTCTGTAAAACTCATGCTAAACCAGACGACAGGTTATATCCTGAAAACTTTCCCATTTATTTATTTTTTTTATTAAATTGTTCCATTCCATTTCGGTATATCTATAACCGAACTGATGCGGGTGTTAAAATGCATGGCCTGATGTTGAACGAATTTTATAATTAAGAAATTCATTCACGCTTTATTAAAGTCCCGTAAAAATATTGTTTAGTTGCCAAGCAATTTAAATTGCTTAATTAAGATGCGTATACACGTAAATACCTATACATACATATAATATTATACAATTCAACTACCCAACCCTGCACTATCCGTCTGTGTTGGCAAAAGCATTAATTTCGACGAGGTTGATTTTGCTGCATCTCAAATAATAGGCCATTCGTCTTGCCTTTTACTAACATACGCCAAATGATTACAAAACAATATAATTCTGTTGTATATTTTTGTACAACAATGTTACTGTACATACCTACATAAATGCCGCTCTTGACTGCAGTTTATTATGCATCCAAGTAGAGATGTCGAAAAACCAGACGTCTGTTCGTGGATGGGATGAGCATAATAATTAAATATATACAAAAAACAAAAAATAAAAATAATAAAAAAATGCCTAGCCTACAATCCTACATGAATACGAATGTTTTTATTTTATTTTTGTCTATACGAACATAAGTAAAATAAAAAAATATCTTTTAATTGCTGAGATGGATTTATAAGTAATATTGTTAGTTTGTCTATACAGTGGCGAACTAGATGCGACAGAATCAAAACAGAAGCGTTTCATTTAATCAACCATTACTCCATAAACGGAGCATTTTATTTTTATTGGAAATTGGAATAAGTCAGAAAAAAACGTATGACTCATATGACTCATATGACAAATCTCATTATTATAGTTATTATAAAATTGATAAATATTGTAGATTATCAAGGGATATACTACATAGGTACTTATTTGTACTGAATACTTATGTACTGCCAGTTGCCAGTATTAATTATATTCTTAGAACAATATAAGCAAGGATAATGTACCTCAGTAATATAATTTTAAGTTTTTAAAAATTGAACGCCTAATAGGAACAGTTTTAACCTAAAAGGATTAACTTTTATTGTTCTAAGAATATTAATGAATTTGGCAATGGTATAAATTTTGTTTTGTTAATTTCAAAACTTCTGGACAATAAAATCTTCAAAAAATTTATTTATATCAAAAAATTCTAAACATGGAAAAATGTAAATTTAAATTTCAAAAATGTTCAATGCTCCACGTTTTTTTTAATTTATTCATTTTGAAATCATAAATTGATTTTTGCTCTTTAATAATTGGAAATTTATTGTTCCAATAATTCCTATAAATCTGTAGGTATTCTTGTCGACATCTAATTGTAAAAGTCGATAAGATGAGATGATAATAATGTCTCCTTTTCTTTAGCACAACGCATCACAACTATTCAATTAGACGGTGTTCAGTATTTCGTTAGCCGAATGAATCCCTATTCACCAGAATTAAATTATTTCCTGTCATATCAATATTGTCGATCACTTGGACTACAACTGGCATCATTTGAAACAAAAGAAAAAGTCGAATCAATGAGCCAATATCTGCAAAATGCTGGTAAATAGTTTAAAAATGTGATCTTTGATGAATTGAATTTTAAGTTTAATTTTTAATTGAAGGTTATAGCAAATATGATTTCTGGACATCCGGTAACCGTTTAGGTACAGGAATGTTTTTATGGATGAGTACTGGCCTTCCATTTAATGCCACATTTGATTACTTTGAAAATTCAAAAGATGCCGTTCAGGCTGGACTCCTAGACCCGATTGATCATAATAGCAATACTTCACCACAAAGAACGGCTAGAGATAGGTACGAAATTGTGTTTTTTTTAAAGAAAAGAAGGATCAACTCTGATGGTATTTTTATGTAAACTTGTAGTAGCAGCGGATTAGAAAAAGGATGCGTTAAGTTACAAGGACCCAGTTTGAAATGGGCACCGGAAGATTGCTCAGCAGTTAAAGATTTTATTTGCGAACAAACTAGATGCTACTACTATAATTATGGAAGTATTCCTGTATCATCCGCACAGGGGTAAGGTAGAGCTGCTATACACCATCAATACTAGTTAGGTAAGCTAACCCTTTCCACCAATAATAATCCATAGAGGCTAAGGTAACACGACTAATCTATTTAACTAACACTAACAATAAATTGGTGGCTCGGGTTAGCTTGCGCACGGTTTCACCGACTACATAATATATGAATAATTGTAATAATATTTTCCTTTTGAATTATCTGTAGCCGCCCAATTACATCATCTACAACAACAACAGCACCATTACCAACAACTGCAACTCAGTTTGCAACAACACCATTGCCACCATTAATCATAGCATCATCAACACAACCACCATTATCGTTGCCACAATTACTATCCGAAAACGACCAGTTATCTTCATTGGCTTCTCTCAAAATTTTACCAGACGCAACAAAATCGGCACAGCATCCAGACGAAAAGGAAAAACTTGAAGAATCACCTGCACCATTACAAGATAATGGCATTGATGAGGATAAAGACACAAATAAGGACGATTCACTTACCGAACATATTGAAGAAACAAATGACGATGCCTTATCAGAAGAGGAGGTACATGAACATATTTTAGATAAAGATGCCGATGACAAAATTGAAGACACAACCTCGGTAGAACAGCGTCTAAAAAAAATCTCAGAAGAAATTGAAAAGTACAGCAGCTCAGAAAGTGATAGCGACATTGGGCGTCAGAGTTTCTTTTCCTTGTCTGATCTCATAAAAACTCTTCGACCAACAGACAAAAAAATTCCCCAAATCGATTCTGACTATTCAAATACTATGCGTGTACTTGGTGAGACAGCCTCAATTGTCGGTAGTGAAGATGCCCGGAAGTTAAAGGATATTGATTTGAGACAAACGAATCGTGCTCCTTATTAATAATTAAAAATTAAAAAGCAAAAAGAAAAGACTTTTTATGTGTAGGAAAAGGAAGATGCATTTTTTTAAATAATAGAAAAACGCGAATCAAAATTCAATTTTTGTTTGGTGTTTTTTTAATTGCGCTATTTCTGATCCTACATACAAGTAAAAAATAAAAATCCATTTCAAGTGTAGCTATAGAATTATTAAGAACAAGTTGTAAGTCAAATGAAGACTCTCATAGATTTATCATTTGATACGTTTCATTCCGTGTCATGTGTATTTTCTGTTAGGAATATTACAATTATTTTACAATAAATGGCAATATTTGCCAAATTTTAATAAAACTGTGTTTAAATTAAATCGTTATGGTTCATTGCCCTGTGTAACATATAGAGAATATGTCCTTAAAAAATGTCTATTCAATTTGTGTGTACCATATCATAAAAAGGATTAATTACCCAGTTATTGGTATTTTAACGTTGATCGATGAAGATTCTTGAAATGAAACTTTAGAGATAAATCAAACATGGCCTTTTTTCGACGTGTAGACATTGCATTTATCTATTTAAAAAAAAACTATAAGAGTTGGCAATATTGCACCAAAGAGTAAATCGTCCACTATTCTACTCTTCAGCTTCTCTAAAAAAAATTTGACAGACCGCCTTTGTTATATGATTTTAGGCACCATTTTGTTTTATTTTTTTATGGAAATAAGTTTTTAAAAGTATTTTGTGTTTTGTTTATTGTTTAGCAAATATGTAAATATAAAATAATATATTCATTGCTAATAATCGTTTGTAGTGTTCAATCGTAAAAAATTAGAAAATTCAGGCAACTAAAAGTGTGTGTTTTTTATATGTATAGAAGATTCAGATAATACCTGTCTAGTTTATGTATGTAAGTAAAATTAAGAATATTTAATAATCTTCATATATTTAACTTTTTACATTTCGTTTGGAGGTTGGAACAAAGGTCAAAAAATATGTATTTTATTCTTTATTTTAGCCTATGAAAAATTATATAAAAAAATTAAATTAAAAAATTCGCCCTACTAGTGAATAGTCAATAGTCATGTCTCTGTATTAATATTAATCCATTAGTTAGGCATGGTTGGGTCTATTTTTCTGACAAAGGTTTTTATTGTCTGAAAGTCTGAAAAGTTAGCTACTGTTACATATTTAGGAATGAAAACGTGACAAAATGTTGACCTTTCTTGCTTCTGAAGTTATTGACAGATATTTATAAACAAAATTAAAAAATAAATATTGATTTTAATCAAAAAAAATAACAAAAACAACTTTGATTTAACAACTAATCGCTGGCTCACAGCTACAATATCTTACATCAATCATTTGAATTTAAACTAAATTAAAATCTTAGAAAAGAATCTGCCAAGCTATTTTATACAAATGGCCGACACGAGGTATTGTCGCTAGGTCAACGAAATTAAGAAATTTAAATATTATTTCTTAAAAATGATATACACAGCGACATTAGCAAAACGCCAATTGAAACAAAATGTCTACTTCCAATTCCTTCATCACCATCATCTACATGTCCATTCATTACTATTCGCCATTCTACAGTTGGATACACTGTGCCCATATTCTTAATATACTTAACAATAGCGTCAAAATCGGTTGTATTTAAAACTACAGCATCTTTTTTCTAAAAAAAAAAAATTGGTTAAAACTAACTGAAGAAAATGTGTAAAAAGGAAATTTACTTTGAACATTTCATAACCATCCCCGCCAGTATGTAAAAATGAGGTTATCAAGACACTGTACACTTGTGATGCATTTAAGTCATAAAATTTGGGAATAGTGCAGTTTGTGCATAGAATTTGAACTGATTCAACACGGGAACCGCTCGGTTTCGATATATTGTAGACAACATGTACGCCAGACATTTGTAAATACTCTCCATATCCAGATGTGTGACTATATCTAGAATTGACATAGGACAATTTATTTTATGGTTAACTAAATCTTTTATTGAGAGTTATTTTTTTTTACCTGTGTACACTATGTTCAAGTGCCTCCAATAATTCAGTTCCGGTTAGATTTATTTTAACAATATCTGTACTATCAAAAGGAAATGCTGTGGTTAGATCATATTTAGTAACGTTTCCTCTGGAAATTGATGATCTGATACCTAGAATAAAGAAATCAATGAATCAATCAAACAATCAAAAATATTAAATATTTAGATACTAATTAAGAGGACCGATTCAATAAATGAGTAAATGAAATAACATCAGACGAATTATATAAATACTCTCCGCCGGGTTAATCGATACTTATTTATTTAGTAATATTACCTCCTGACTGCATAAACGCAATAGATGCATCGGTCCATTGATCTCCATCGTAATCCACACCATTTACGTAAACAATTGCATCAGTAACGAGGTTTCCAAAATTACATTCGACAAATCGACAATCACCGTCCAACAATACCTGAATTATTATGATCATAAATCTATTATTAATAACGCAAATATTTATCATATGAGTGTAGGAAATTACCTTGGTGTAACCAACGACACTTTTCATTAAATCATCAATTCCGGGTCTGTATTTTTCAAGTAGTTGCAATATGACCGGATCATTTGGTATTTTTGAATTCAATATAATTGGCTGACCTGAGAATGATTTGAGGTTGCCATCGTCGTCAAACTAAAATAAAAATGTATTAAATTTAGTTATATTTTTATCTTTAACATTTTGATTAAATTTTACATAATAAGAAAAGTTCTTTTAAAAACCTTTCTTGAAGTCCTTTATCCAAATTAAATTTTGCCAGTATATTTTCTTGTTTACCCTAGCAGGACTTAGATCCATACATAGGCGGTTAAGCTAATTTTGGATTTTTTAATTACAGTGAAATTCTATTAAAAGTACATCCACATAAATTATCTCGTCAATCACTTTTAATGTCCAAAATTATTCATAAAGGCAAAATAATGAACAAAAGAGGCATTGAGAATGTATAAAGTCAGATTGGTGATGTTCATATTTGTTTTATGGCAAATTAAAAGCTCCTTAAATATTTTAAGGACTTTTTTTGTTCACAGTGTATGTTTGTTGTAATTTTTACAATTCCAAGAAATTCTTAAACACTTACATTTAATTCCAAAAATCCCATATATTTGGTGTACGCATATGCCTGAACGACAGGAACTTTTTTGCCACTGGACTGTTCAACAATAAATGGATACGGTCCTTGTATCGCTTCAACACTTGGCTCCGGTCCATTATATAAAAATGTATTTGTATGACCACCGACAACAACATCGACATCAGGACATTTTTTCGCAATTTCTACATCAACATCAAAGCCAGAATGTCCAAGAGCAATTATAATTTTAATTCCTTGTTTTTTAAGTTGTGCCGCATAATTACTGGAAAAGAATGTGACATAAACTTTAAAATATTATTTATATATGTAGACAAATGAACTCACTTAATGGTTGGAATTTCATCAAAAAATTCCACATCATTGGTGTGTGCCAAAAATTTGGTATCTTTTGTTAAATATCCAATAATACCAATTTCAACTCCATTTACATTAACTATCGTATAGTTTTTCAGTGATTTTGTATTTTGTAATTCGGGTGTTTTCGATAAATCCAAGTTAGCCGTTACAACCGGAAAATTCACCCCATTCAAAAATGGAACCAATCCTTCTAATTGAAGATCAAACTCATGGTTACCTAATGACTTATTTTACAGTTAATTTTAACTATAATTTTATAGTTAATTCGAAATCTGTAACTTACTATTACGTCCGGTTTAATTGCGTTAAGAAAATCGATTACAATTTTTTCCTCGTATAGTTTAAACCATGGTGTACCAGTAAATGTATCACCAGCGTTGAGGTATAGAATTGGTGGACCACCATTTTTAGCCGCTTGTCTGTATTTGTTGACACTGACCAAAAAAAATGTTGCAAAACAATAAATTAATTTCTTTTATGCTATTTTCGGTGTTGAAGGATTGTTTATCCAAAAAAAAAAAAACATTTATTAACTAATTTTGAATATAAGTTCTATGTTTAATTTACTTTTGAGCGTCTCTAATAGTTAGATTTAATATTAAATTAAATTAATTTAAAATAACAAAAATTACTTTTGCCTATGTTCTCCCGAGGAACCCCGGGCGTGATGATTATCCAAAATATCATCAGATTTTTTCATTCAATTTGTAAATATTAGGTTTTTACTTGCAGAAATTAATAATCTCTCGAAATTTTGGATTTTAATTGTAGGGGCATTGTATTCGAATGTTGTTGTATTAAGTACATTGTGGCTTTTTTAATGACTTGCAAAAAAAACGGAGATAATTAATTTTTCTACTTTAATATTTTTAATAAAATACAAAAAATTCTATTATACTCTGTATACTAATAGAAATAGATGAGTGTATTAACTATACATATGTACTTCTTTCGTTATGTGATTACGAATTTTATTAAAATTGCAAATTTAGCCAAATTGGATAATTATCATGTTAAATGAAAATGTCAAACAAACGAATTACTTGTTACGACAATAAATTAAAAACATTAATGTCCATTTAGCATAAATATGTGATTGTTTACATAAATAATGAGTGTAAATCAATACAAACAAATTATGTATGTATACATATGTATGTATGTATATGAATGTATGGATTTACTTACAATCAACATTTCGTTCCCTACCTACTTCAAAATACTATATTTATTTATTAATTACTCAATGTTTATACATAGTTTGGATTTTATGTTTGATTTTGTAATAGAGAGCAGGTGGTTTGTAATTAACTATTGTTTAGCTGTTTTATTTTTTAATTAGGTAGATCATGCGACAATTAGGTACATAGTTGACATTGATTGTTTTACCTTTTACATGTATGTGTGTGTATGTAGATATTTATCGGGTAATGAATCAAAAACTAATAAGTACCTATATCTACGTACATATATATGTAGTTGAGAGATTATTGTTTCAGTACCTAAGTATATTGTTTGTAGAATTTTTAGGACAATATGGCTACTTTGCCTAAATACTAATCTATAGTGAAATTAAAATTCTGTGAAATTATTAAAGGGTCTTTACTTCAATTAGACTTTTATATTGATAAATTCTTCATAACAAAACCTATCAAATGTTTTTTTTATTAATTTTTAATTTTCTATCTTTTCACGAAATTTATATTTTTCATCAATGTTTTTAAAATCAATCAACTGTTTTGCACGAATTTAGTATTCACACTCATTTGTTTATTTAAATTTTTCATCGTCATACAGAGTCATTAATTGCTAAATTAAGGTTTTTGTTTATGCTTCATTATTATAAAGTAGGTACTTATTAACTTAAACAAACAAAAAATATACGTCAGATATACGCGCGTCAATATTTACACAGGTGCCTATATAATAACCATAATAATATTTATAATACATTAAATTAATTTTTTTTCTTACATATAAGAAATTCGTGCAAATCCACCATAGCAATTGCCATTTATCGAATCAATAGGCTGACATTGATCAGAGTAAATCCCGGTCTCTTCAAATCGTGCGTGCATGTCATTATTGTGAAGTATAATAAGGTTGAATGAACCGCTCTTTGTTGGAAGCGCTGTAGATTGTGGTGGTTGAAGGAACAAAAGCAAAAATGCCAATATATAAAGATCAAATGAAGATTTCATTTCTGAAAAATAAAATTTTTTTATTGTAATTTTTTTTTATACGTATACTTAAATACATAATAAGTATATAATTTTGTTTGTACAGTCAAAATGTTTGGTGTAAGCATGATGAAAGCAAAGCTGTATACTTAATTATATACAATTTAGTAACACTTTTTGACTTTTGATAAAAATGTAATAATTAATGAATATTTCATCCTCTGACAATGTTTTGTTTAATTTATTCATTTTTAATTACAAATTAATTTTCTGAGGTTTCTGGTTATTAGATTGTAGAATGTTTACATCTTCATTTATATCAATAATAAATAAAATTACAAGTCATTTTACGACGTTTTTTCGGACCAACTTTGCATACCAAAATAATTTGTCTACGATTCATCATTTTACCATAATTATGAGCATGCATGACATATTTTTTTGATTATTTATATAAATTATTCTGTATGCATTGCTACATAAAGGCTAATAATAAATAATTATTGATCTCCCATCTACATACTTTAGGCGAGCACAACAACATATAAAGTCCTAGAAATATTTTCCTATCATAATCAGAAGGCAATATATTGGTTGTGAAGGTGAAGTTAATGACTGTGTACAACTGTACATCTACAAGCAATAATTTTTCGATTTATTGAGAAATATAATAGCAACCTCTGAAAACTATATTGTACATATATGATCATCGTTCTCTTTAGGATAATATGTATGTCACATTTTCTTATATAGTCAAACAAAAGGTAATGATAAGCATTCTATGTATTATGATAACAATGACATAATCATAGCTAATATTACAAAAAAAGTTTTTTTTTTATTTAATGGCTCATTTGATTTTTTTTATCTTATTGTTGTAGATACCTATAAAGATAAAATTAAGTACTTAAACATGTTTGAAAAACATGATCTACTTTGACTTACATTTCTTTTTTGTAATATAGAAAGTATGTACAGTACTATTAAGATCTTAAATTTCCAAAAAGGCACAACCACTTCCGATAGTTTAAATGTTTCTATAGCTATGTTCATAATTTTCCTTTAAGATTTATAAAAACAAATGTCTTATTGTGTGTGTGCTAAATGCCTTCAAATATCTAAACTAAAACAACACCATAAACTGAAACAAATTTAATTTTTTGTTTATAGAAAATAATTGTGGTTAATTTTTAATTTACTGTGTAAAACGCCCATGACTTACTTTGTTGCCTATATTTGTATTATTGTAATTTTTAAAATTAAATTTAATCGCACACCTATAATGACATTTAATAATCAATATATATGCTTTTGAAATAATTGACAGATTTGTGTCAATGAACCAGGGAACCGAACTGGTGCAAAAATAAAAAATCCAAAAATTAATTTACAAGAATTTGCGTTGGCCCGATTTTGGAATAGAAATTTTTTTTTGCTAATTTTATAACGACAATTACTCTTGTACTGGACTGTTGATCATACCACACAACAAAAACTATACAAAACACAATTTTTTTAACTTTTAAATGAATATATGTAATTACATAATGCATACATATACATATAATATTATGTACAATGTACATTCTTAGATATTATATTAGAAACAATTATATAGAAATAATTTTTATGTTGTGAATGGAATATTTAAATAGATGTAAAAAAAATTATACAAAAGATTTTATTGCAATAGCTATATGAACTTATTAATTTAATTTATGCAATGAAAAATATTGGATAATAATAAAAGCTAATATGTATGTAGGTAGATATTTTAAATATGCGCAAATAATCACCCTCCTCATTCATAGCATGTTCATTAATTAAAGATTTTCATTTGCATATCTTGTGATAAAATGATTAAGTGAAAAATATTCAAACTCACTGAAATATTGTAGATGATTATTGAATGCATTAAAGAACGGTTTTGGCTTCCCTCCAATAATTCATTGTCTGGAAAATTGTTGATCATGTTTACGAAGTGAGTGAATGAGTACATATACATATGTACATATCTACTTATGATACATATGTACTTGTATGTATGTACATGTACATAAAACCAACAGAAAACTCTAATTGGAAATATATGTACCTCCCGTTAAAATTTTTAACAAATTAAATTATTAACAGGAATAATTTTAATTAAATATTATAACCAATAACGTCACACAAATGTGACACATTAAAAAAAACACAAAAAGTAGCTTTTAATTATAAATTACTAATATAAGATTCAAAACAGAAATAGTAAATAAAACAGTATCTTCATAATTAAATAGCTGGTAATTTTCAATAATACATACATGAGTTTATTATGCATATTTGTACACATCTTTATTGAGTATGTATGGATTAAAAAATATTTTTGTATTTAAGAAAAAATAAATAAAAATACATACATAAAAGAATATGTATGTATAAGGCAAGTATTATACATTACAAAGAATTGAAAAAAATATCTGATTTTTTTTTTAAAGTTATTAGTTGATAAAAGTAATAACGAATTACTTATATATGTAATTGATTTTGTTAATTTACTTAAAATCGTTTTACAAACAATTGGCAAATAAATTGTTTATTTTTTAAAAATTGGCTTAAATTAGAAAATATTGAATGTATTTTAATACCGGTAAAAGTGTAACCTACACTATGTTAGTAGCTCAATTACAGAAGCAATTATAGAGTAGATAATGAATACTTATACACACACAGAGAAATTTTCTGGTATAGCAATCACTCATCTATTTGATGCCAAATAAAAATCCAAAAGTTAATCAGTAGATATTTAGATTTATTTCAAGTGATTTTGAACATTATAGATAACCAATATTAGTATAGATTTTTAAAAGTCTTTATAGTTAAGATATATAATTTGGTTCATAAATCCCGAGTAAAGTTTACCGTTCATTTAGTAATCTGGAAGATTTTTTTTTTATTCTCTACCTATTACATACTTGAAAATTGTACGTCTTTATGTGTATGTAAGAGAGAGATAAGTTATCATTATTATTCACTATTGTCTGTATAACTTTTAAATATTTTGTTGTTTTTCTTATATACATATACTAAGAAGGGAGTAAGTAAGAACCTAATTAAGTAGTTCCTAAAAATATCTAAATAATGCAACAATAAGAAGGAAATACAAATATGTATACCTACTAATAGATTTATGACTGAGACTAAATAATATTTCCTAGAATTTAATAAACAATTTGAGTAGAAACAATAATGGATTTATAATAGTTAAAAAACCCCCCTTAGAGTTGGGATATTGACATTTTGGTTATTTTTTGTTGAGGTTTTGGTTATTTTTTGTTGAGATGCTATTTTCTAAGATAAATAATGATAGGAGAGGAACATTACATTTATCAAATGTATTGCTGATAGCGTTATCTGTAATAAGGAGAATTTAATACCTTATCGTAGTGATTTGTAAAAATATATAAGATACACTGGAAAAAAAATGAATTTTTTGCTGCTAATAATTATATATAGAGAAAATTCTGTATATGTAAGGAATTGACAAAGTTTTTTTTTTTAGTCAAGTGATTTCTTATTTGAATTTTGTATGAATTTTATTTCAAGCACACTTTTTCTACACCATTTCTTGAATCAGATTTGTATTCAAGTTTTTATCATAAATAATTACAATCTTAGGCTTAAAGCATAGCAAAAACTATTTTAAAAATTAATTGCAAAAGGAAAAAAATTTCATGTGGAGGACTTATTTGGGATTTGAGTAATCTAAGTTTTTTTTTTTGGTGTGTACATTTATCAATACGTGTTTTTTTATTTGAATTCAAAGTTTTAGTGTAAGAAAAACAGCTTTTTTACTAAAATACCAGACAATATAAATGACGGAAGTATGTATTTGGGTGGTTATTCTGGTTCTTGTTTTGGTTTTCCAAATTTATATGCGAATTTAAAAAAAAAATTAAATTAAAATCTAATTTATTGACACGTCTTTATCATATGTGCAATAAAACTCGTTTTTTAAGTCTGATTTGAAGACTAGATATAAGTACATACATACACGGCAAAAAAAAAACTACTTTTCATCCAAATATTAATTTAAAAAAATGTAATCAGATGATGTATGATGATGGTGTTTCAAAAATTTCGAACAGGTAAATATGGCACAAAATATCGACCGATTATTTGATATTTTACATAACGAGATAATTTTGATAAAAAAATCACATAAAACTCACTTGACGTTTTCAGCAGGTAAATACAATAAGCGACACTGAACAATAAATAGCTCCACTTAAATTTTTTTTAATAATAGTCAACAATGAAAACACTTCCAAATAATCATTCCAAATAATTGTGATAATTACTTAATTATTTATTATCTAAAATTTAATCGGTTATTTATGCATATACATACATATGTGATTTTTATGAATGTCTCTTATATTTTTATTATTTTTTGTTTGTTTAGTATAGCGCACTCCGAATTATTACAACCGACTCTGACACTAGACACGTTTAAACTAAATATTCAACAAAGTATTTACGTCTGGCATGCGACTGTGGTAGCATGTACTGTAGTTGTTAAACGGTTACCTGACTGATACTATCTACCTGTTTAGTGTTATACCACCATATTACTATATATCTCTCTTCTATATACATATATATATATATATATATAGATATACATTCATATTGTATAAATTGAATTTTGAATTTGGTATAATTTTAGCTGTAGGACTGGTAGGGGAGTACCTTATTTACAATTAAATCGGTTAGCAGGTTTCATTCAAAAATTAATTTGCGGACAAACTGTCTACAATAGATTTGCCACAAAGTACTCAATACTTAATGTTCTTTAAATGTTTAAAGTAAATCCAAGGAAACTGATAGTATTAAGTATGTATATTATATTTATATACATATGTATTATTAATATTTAATATAATGTACGTATGTACATTATATGCGTGTGAGTGAAACGTGCTGTGTCTGGTACTTTATTAAATGGAATATAATATAGACATCAGATTTCCGATAAATTCCAAACAAATTATGAAACATTTGGATTTTATTTCCGAACTATGGCATTGCGGATGTTAGTACACTCAAAAAAAATTTATGTTCATCTCACCAATACCTACCGTTATGGGACGATTTCTATGTTGATAAATATTTTGCTAAAATTCATTTTGGATGTTAGTGCCGCATCAAGTGATTAGCGCCAAAGATATACATACATAAATAAAAGTTAATACCAAAATCATAAAAAAAATTCAAACTTTTGGTAAAGGCCGATTACCGGATAATGATCAGATTAATTATCCAAACTTAACAATATCGTTAATTGACCTACCTTGGACCGTAAATCGAAGAGAGTGCCAAATTTCATATTTTTTTGCCCCCTCCCTGATGTAGCTTCTAGTGATTCTGTGGTTTTTTGTATCGTTTTTCTTTCTCCCAGTAAGACGAGTAATTCTTTTGATTTTTTCAACTTCTTAAGTTAAGGTAGAATGTTGATAATTGATAAAGGTGACTTAAAATGTTGTTCATATCCCATAATAAAATATTTAATAGAGTTAGAACCTTGGAGTTAACAGAGATAATTGAATTTCTTCAAGGTGAATTTAAACAAAATAAATAATGTAATTACATATTTTAATAATTAATAAGTTAATAAAAATAAAAAGTAACATGCTACCTATAAAATTAATTCAATAAGTCTTTTTTGTTCAATTTTATTTAAAGAAAATTATAAAAATAAATCCGATGGTTCGCTAAGATAATTTTCTATCTTTTAATATTGATGGTACATAATAATCATCTCTTTTTGAAGGTTTTAATGAACTTCTTTAAGATTGAAAATTAAAAATTAAAAGCCAGATGCTTGCTAAGCAATTCAAAAAATTATAAATTATTAATTTTCTGTTATAAACAGAATGATCAATTGATCACCCTATTTTAAAAGATAAACTTTTTTGTTCTGCTCCAGACAATTAATTACATTTATGTGCAATACATAAAGTACATGAATATTTGTTATACAAAAAACATTAAAGAATTTCACTATCATTGAAAACTGAATGTACATAAATTATGTATGTAGGTATGCATCATTTCAATACTAAAGTTCTAATACATAAATAAATTTCTTTCAGAATACACAATGCTACATGTAAGTAGTTTAGTTTAGACAAAAATTTGCATCATAAGATAATTGTTATACAATAATTCGATACATACATATGACATTCCACACACATATTCATATGTATCTTTATGTTATCTATCTATTGTTATATATTTTAGTCGTATGTCCGCTGTCCAGTCATGCATACATTACCCTTAACATAACAGTTATTTACAACAAAATACAATGGTCTGGTTGAGGGTTAAAGTACGTTATATTGTTTGTATTATCAGTTAGCACTTAAAAAAGGGGTGTATGAACAAATATATCACGTGACTGTAAATGAATATTTCGGATTTATTTACATAACAGACCAATGACGATAGACCTTTACTTCTGTACTGATACCAGTAATCAATTTATTCTAAGAATTAAATAGCAAAATTAGTCATCATAATATTTAACAATAAACATAAATAAATATTTTTAAAATATATTTGGGAATTGTACAGCAATAAAGACCCATACCAAAAAATCCTTCAATTATGAACCAGATGTGTACCAGCTGGAAGTAATATTGCGCATGCTATTTAAAATTGAGGGGAAGCTTTTTATCATGTGTGCTGTCACAAAAGTGTAGTTTCATTTTTGTTTTGTACATTATTGGTTCGTCTGGTGTGTCGTCATTTTATGTCAAAATACTAAACTTCTAAATTTATGTTCTGTTAAATAAAATAAATTGTTTTTAATTGAATTTGTGTATTTGTTTGTGCTATTTGTGAGACTACAAACGTCTTTCAAAATATATTGTCAGGGTAAGCATACAATTAAAATACGGGACATTATGTAAAATCTTAATCTGCAGTACAAAATTCTAATTTCAATAAGTCAAAAATTAATCAATTAATATCAATTAAATCCTGCACCAAACACATACAATGCTACTCAAAAGTTTAGTTAAGTTCTTTTTCAAATTCTTTCGAAAACATGTGTTTTTAATATTTTGAATATATTTTAGTATAGTAAACTTAATTTATCAGTTTAATCTTTAATTAGTAAGATTTAAAAAAGGGAAAATTTGAATAAAAGTGGTTATTTCAGTGAAATTTTTAGTTTTAATTATTTCTAAGAGAAAAAGAGAAGTGTGGTTTTGTTTTATGTATAAAAAAACTATTTAAACTTATCACTAGTTTATTAACTAGAAGCTAGGAGTATATCTTAACTATGGTAGGTATAAAAAAGTGTAACAATAAATTATATGTAGGTATTATCGTTATGAAGTTTTCGTATCGAATGCCCGGTGCCCGCGTTCTATATTCTAATTGTTCTCCGCTTTATTTTTATATTTTATTTGTATGTATTTGAATAATAATGAACATTTATTGAAATAGTAAATTATTGGAATAATGATAATAATAGTTTCTATTTTCACCAATTATCTAAAACCATATATACTACATCTGTGTGATTAATTAATTAATATTTTAATGTGTTTCGAAGCAATAGATCAAAATGCGAATAATAAAAAAAAACCGGCATATGCTGTTAATTAACAAACATATCGCACCATCAGAGAAACAATAACGTAAGTACAAATAATTTTAAAATGAGTTTTCAATACCACAATTCATATTCTTATCTTAAGTAACAAAGACAGGTTTGCAACTTTTTTCTTTAGATTTAGAGCTAAACGGCGGATATGTCGTTACGATAATTTCCCTATTAATTTAATTTAATTTATCGCTTTTAAATATATGTAGTAATTTTGCAAAAAAAAAAAAATTCAAAAACATTATTGAATAGTACTCAAAATATAGATGCATTTTCTTAAAAATTAATGAATTTGCACTTATGTCATTGTTTCTCCGAAAGTACGATATGCATAAATTCACCCTGAATTTTATTTTGAATACTGTAAAAGTTCCTGCCAAGCTTGTACATTCGACAAGCTTCAAAGTTTGCTATAGTTCAAACTTTATATACAATTTTCATCGTATTTCCAGATGGTTCCAACAGAGTGCAATACAATCGACAATGCGCAGCAAACAGAATGTCTATATTTTGATTCGCAAACTATATCCCACTATGAAAGTGTAACCAATAAACCACAATTGGCCCAGGATATGTATGTGAGGTTAATATCTATAGCGAATAAAAAAAATGTACAGTATGATCGAAAGGAATTGCTTCTGGCCGCTTATACGGGATGTAATTTGGCTTACAGGATGGACGGCTCAAGTTCAGAACAACGTGCAATAAATACCAAATAAATTATTTTATATTATTCTATAATATGGCCATTTTTAACGAATTTTAATAAGTTTAGTTATGGTACTAGTCCTATACAATATACATACAAACGTATATCTACTTGCAATTGAAGAAACTAAAGAATACTCATGTTTAATGATTAAATGATTAGTATTATTTTAAATTTATCTATCTATGTATTTATGTTTAATTTTTTATAAACAATATTTTTAAGAATTAATCAAAATAGTTGGATTATCTTACTTATTTTTGTTTGCCATACTTAGGTAAATATTTTATGAATCATAATAAATAATGTTCTTCAAAAATTCACTTTTAAATTTTCCATTTTGTAATATTTTTTAATATTTGTTCAAAAATATTTCTATAGGATGTAAAAATGTAATTATTTAAATTTTGTTTTGAAGTATTGACAATTACTGCTTAATTTGCCATCTTAATCAAATAAATAAAATGTCAGTTAAACGAAAATTCTTGGAATACACTTAACAAGTCAAATCCCAAAATTGCTTTTCTTCTGAATAATTTGGTTTTTTCTGAAATTGTCAACATCCTTGACACAAAATATAAAATACTTAGTATTGGAGTGGTTGATTATCAAGTAGCTTGTTAATAATTGACAAACTGGCAATTCTATCTATTATATGTTCGTTTCGAGTTTAAACTCAAGCATAATACAGTAATTGTCATAATAATGCTGAAGATTTAGATTTAGGATATGAAATGATAAAATGATTTTTATGCTGTTTTATTGAAAAATTGTTCTGAAAACTTTGGATATCGTAATTTGCGATCAATTAATAAATTAATAAAAAATCACTCAACAATTATTTTATTTTTTAATTTTTTATAAACGCTTAATGTAACTTTCTTTATCCTTCCGTTTTCTCTTCTAAGGTTCTTTAATGCATTTCTTCTTCCTTCCTGATTTGTCCTGTCTTTATCCTCCTTCAATTTTTGAAGTTTTTTTCATACATTCGCCAAATTCGAAATTTCTGTAACCTATTAATAAGTTTTTTTTTTTAAAAAAAAAAAAACTATTTTGAATGGTCTTAATTAACCAACCCACCCACTATTTCTATCTTTTTTTGACAGTTCTCTCTTTGTTGTGCCTCGATAAGCACGTGTTTTTGTATTTTTTGTGTTGTTTTCTGCATTATTGACTAATAATTTGGTAAGTGTTTTGTGTTTTGTGTTTTCCATTAATAATGACTTTAACGTGAAAACCAGTCTTTTTATAACAAATACATGTAAGGTAAAGGGAAATGGGTGAGAATTTTTAAATAAAATAAATAGATTCAAATATACAGTGAGAGATCAAATATAAGAAAATAAATAATAATGGACCCGACTAAAAAATGGCCCTATATTGATTGTAATGTTTGGATTATATGTAAATCTAGTGCTAGCTATAATCATTAAAGATTTTCTAAAGTGATTGATTAAAATAATAATTCTAAATTTTATTTTTTATAGATATTTTTACTCTATTATTACATGCTTGATCTTGTGTGTAATAAAAAACTTTTTTATTAATGATATGATTAAGTTCTCCGATATCATTCCCATTAATACATAAATAAATGCTTAATTACTAAACTTCCTCTCTACTCCAATTTTAATGCCAACAATCGCATTTCTATAACAACGCAAAATTTGCGACATGTCAAAATGTTGATCTCTTAATTTCTTCTTTCAAACTAATGATTCGTTTCCATATAATATTTTCTATTCTTTTCCAAGAACATTGTTATCTATCCCGAAATGTGTTGCTTTTGCCAGAATAAATTTCTGGTAAATAGACTTTTGTTACACTGACTTGTTAGTAAGTTGTTTGTTAAAATTATATCACATATGTAAATATATATGTACATATGTATGTATTTATGTATGTGTATGTAGAGGTACATAATGTAACGGCATATTGAATGAAAAGAATTATTATGGATGGAAAAAAAAAGTATTTATTTATTTAATGTGCGTAGGTATGTACATTGTAGTATATGTAGATCTCTGTATTTGTATATTATGTTCGTAGGTATGAACTCAATTATAAAAAATAAAAAAAAAAAAAACCATCAAATAGTGATCACCCACATATTTCAATTGTTTGATAAATAAACTTAACATTAAAATTGATGAAACTGATACAGAAACCAAAGAAAAAACCAATTACCAAAGTTTCTACATAAGATAGACCATCAAATGTCTATACTTTTAGACTTTTACGATATATTTATATAATATAACCGTAAATGAAATTCCTTTTGTTTATAATGGATGATGTTAGTCATATTTATTTTTAAACATTTTTTATATTAAAAATTAAGCTCCAGGGATTTATCAACGAAAGTCTACTCAAAACTTTGATATATTGTCTGGGTGTCTTTCAATATTATGATGAATAATTCATGTAAAGGGCATATAAATATACATAGTGAATATACGTGTGTACCTATTTGTTCAAAGGTTGAAAGAAATGGATTTTCTGATGGTGAATTTCTTTAAGACTAATATGGTTTTATCAACATTATACTTATGTATATATTATTCTGTTAATAACATTGTTTGTTTATTAATAAATTATATTATGTTTGAGTTTGAGTATGTAAAACAGTCTTGAAAAAAACTTTCATTTAAGAATTTAAGATTTAAATAGCTCAATCTAAGTAGATTCGCTGCTGATGTAATTATTATTTTTGAGGGGGATCTTGCTTTTTGGAAAAATTTCTTAAATTTTTCGTCGTCTTGAAATTTCCTTTCCCCAGAGTGTTATACACAATATATAACAACAAAAATAATATTCAGCTAATAAAGAGCTGAGATTAATGTCTTTTATTATTTGTGTTTTGTATACACATATACTCGTAGGTATGTATAAGAGCGGTTCCCAAGCTACACAGCTGGAGGTTTTTCTTTTAGTTCTATCAGATTGTTAAGTACATTCAATTAAAAAATATATAATTTTCACAGAAATTTCTTTTTAAATAATTAATAATTATTTTTAAAAATATACTTGATAATAAATATATAATAAAATAAAATAGATGAATAATGATCTTATTATATAAAAAGTCCACATACATTTATGAATGTACTGTTGGTACCTATATTAAAAATTTCCGTCCGTAATGCGTACAGTGATTGCTCGATGCTCAATTGAAATAAGTTGATTTTATGTGTAATATTGTCAAAAAGAGAATCACTCGATAATAAATATGTGTTCATTAAGAGGTTCGCGAATTTAAAATTAAATTTGGAAATCACTGCATTCAATTTTACATAGCATAATTCAATTTACATTTTTCGAATTTTATTCTAAAAGCAAAGAAAAAGCCTTATAAAAGATCTACTTAAAAATTTTACTCAATCGCAGATTATTATGTTTGAAGAAAATTGGCGTTAAAGGTACGGTATTAAACAATTAACGCCGCCATCCATACATGCCTACTTGTATATTATTTATACTTTGTGTAAATTGTTTTAAAGAGCAAGAAAAGTAGGTCAAAAGTTTTCTCAATAATATTTTTATGGTTTTTTTTGGATAATTAGAGGTTTCTTTTTTTCTACAAATTCTTATTACATTTAGAACATTTGGTATCTACTAATATAAAAATTGGTCTGAGATAAAATGAAGTATAGCAGCGCACACATCCGAGATTTCACGATACACCGCCTGTGAATCCATGATCTGTTAATTTGGATATTACTTTGACAAGGCAGATTCGTAGAGATAAAGTATTTCAGTAAAATAATTGCAAAAAAAAAAAAAAAAATTGTTTCACCTCCCTGTTTAGGAACTGATAGGTTTAGTGATTACAAAAAAAAAACGTTTTGCCCTTCTAATAAATTCTTCGTGTTCTAATGAAGTCGCTTGAATTAATTGCGTCCAAACTTTAAATGACTTGAATAAAGAAACAGATTTTTCAATATTAAACCTTAAACTTTAAAGCTTGCCAAAAATATAGAAAAAAAATTGCGATCAGATTATGCGGATACAGAAAAAAGCTCTCTGCCATTCCACTCGTTTTTTTAAAGTGTATTTTCAGTGGTTAGTTATTTATAGAAAGTTTCAATCTTTTTTCCCTATCAGAATATTCGTAAAAAAATAATAATTAAGGACAACGTCAAATGTAAATAGAATTTGACGCTCATACTTATACAAACCTGTCACTCACTCTTGCCAAATTAATTTATCCAACTATTTAATTCACCATTTAATAAATAAATTTTTACAATGAAAATGACTAGACATTCTTAAAAACTAATTTCCCAACAGTTCATATTTAGGATGTTACGATGTCATATAATATATGGCATGTAGCCTCAATAAAGCCAGCAAAGCATTGACTAGAATTACTTAAAAACACTCACTTATCAATCATTTTAATTAAATTCAAAAAGGAATTCCGTTGCACTTCCCAATCAATCGCCTTCTCAGTTGCAGAATCAACGGATGTTCCTGTGAGAGTCCTTCCGATATTAAAAAGGCTAACGTTTCTTTGGCACAAACAGCAAATCCCAAGGCTTCTGCCTCATATCCCAAAGCATCCCTATCAAAGACATTACTATAATTTGGATCCTCATCATGACCAGAATCAATGTCGTCATCGCTTGCTGACTCATCCAGTAATGCCAATTCATTTTCCAATTCCTGAACTTTTTGTAATGCGACACGTAGAAAATCACTTCCACCACTTATTTGATTAACGCCACTAGTTGTCGCCATTACCTCTTTGTTATTGTTTTCATTTGTTGGTGTGTCACTGACTGTGGCAGTAGATGTCATTGCATTATCGGTAGTTGTCACTTTTTTTGCTGATGTTTGACATTTTTCATCGTCATCACAATTATCGTCACGTTTTCTTTTTAAACTTTTAATCAACTTTCCAGACATTTTCTCTCACTAATTCATTTTATCCACCCGACTTTATGTTTATTATAGTTCCGATGCACTTGTGTTTACTGAAATCTCAAAATACACACTGAATCTGAATATTAAACGATTCAATGCACAAATGGCTAAAGGCAGAGATGGGTTTTTTTTTTAATGCACTCTGCAAGTATCTCGTTCTGTTGCAAATGGGATAATGTATGTAAACGTACGTACGCGTACACATGTGGTGGCATAAAGGTGATGAACCATTTGGGGTAAATGCGTGACAGCTGCAGTTTATTTTATATAAAGACAGATGTACTTCGGTCAGGAACATTATAAAAATCTATAGTGAACGTATAGTGGGTTTGTACAGAAGTGAATTTCGGGGTAAGTTTTTTGTTTTGTTTTTTTTTTTTTTTGGTTTATCTTTTATTTGTTCCAAAAATTTTCAAATTATTGAATGAGAATTTCATAAATCTACCTTCTGTTGATTATTATTAGGTATAGTTATTAAATAGGACATTGACTCTAAGATATTATTTTTTTTTGGGTGTCAGTTCATAGGAATAAATATAATGATTATCAACATTTTGGATGGACAAAATACAGAATTTACAAGACTTAAAAACAAAAAGGATATTTAGGGCCGATCGACTAGGATTATGTTATATCAGTCTTAGTCGTTTGGTTTTATTTTATAGATTAGATTAGGTTCCGATTACTAATCAATCTTTAAGATAAAATTAATTATATTCTTTAAGGTCGTACTAATCAATCTTGAATCTTTCAATAAAAACTATTTTTCTTAGTTTGAAATTATTATAAGAGCAATTTATAGAAAATAAATTTATGTTTTAGCCATTTATGATTAAGGTCATTTTTTTTTTAAATTCCTAAATCTAGGATTAAATTATAAAGATTAAAATGTTAGACTATTATAATTCAGGTAGGTGCTTACGATCTTAAGACTATATTTGTTAATTAACTCTGTTTAAAATATACGAGTATGTCAAAGTGCCAGTGTCATCGAATTTTAATTATCAATCTTTTATCTTACGATATGTTAAGTTTATTAAAAGCTAATCCGAATTAATAGTCCGTCATTTAAATTGTAAATCTAAAATAATAGTTTTAACGGGCTCCCGGGTATACATAAATGGTTATAGTTCCTGACATTTTAAATAATAATAAATACAACATTCGTGAAGGATATTATTTCAGGACAAAAATTTATGTAAAAATTGAATCGACATAAGACAAAAAAATCAGTATTCATTTCTCGTTCATAGGGTATAGCTTTGAGTAATTGTAAGTATCTTCATACAATTTCCGTTTAACTTTTAAGCCATCCGTAACTTCATTAAATCTATTATCAATGGTGCCATGAATATAGTATACGATTAGGTAGTATATGTAGTTATGTATGTATACTTACCTACTGTACATATTAATACAGCTCAGTTGATGTTAAACAATTGATGTAAGTAAATTTTCTTTATATTAAAATTTATTTTAAATTAACAATAAATATATTAATTTAGAAAATGACTACCTACCTGTGCCCATTATATACATACATATATACATATCTACATTCTACACATAGTTAACTACCTACATAATATTAACCTATAGTCCCTTCTTTATATTATCCTTATGCATTACATAAATTTTATTGTTTGATTTCAACAAAAGATCGTGTGTCAGTTCGCATGCTGCCATACCATCCATATGCTTGATAATTTGATAGGTAGGTTACCTACCACCAGTTCGTATGTAAAAGTCTATATTTCCGTAAAATGCACGCGCCGAATTATAAGGTATGTATTCAGTTAAAAACAAATTGGGCATATGTGGGCCAAAAACACATATTAATTAATTTGGTCTTTTTTTTGGGTTGTTGTTGAATTCTTTCTAATTCGTTTTAAATTGAAAATGTCTATCTACAAAAATTGTTATTCTTTTATTGTTGTTGTTGTTTCTGCTGATTAAACAAGTTATTTTCAAAAAACTCAAAATATTACTATAATTAATTATACGTTACGTATTACGTACACATGACCTACAACAAAGTTGTAAAATTGTCTCCAGAATAATTTCCATATTCAAATTTATATAAAAACAAAGGAATCTGTAAAATTTTGTGCTGATAGAAAATAATTATAATAATTGATTATTAATATTTTCCAAATAATTATGGAAATTTTAGGTGGTCCAACAATTTTTGAATGAATTTATTGAAATTATACCGGCGCTACAATAATTTCACAAATATTTTCAAACGGATAATTCAAATATCCACAATATATGTACTTGTACATAGATGAGTTTATATAGTCACATAAATCCAGTGCTTTGACAAAACTTTGTGGTTAAAACCCATCCCCGGGAACAATAAGAAAGTACAATCAATTCCTACTAATTAAGTTTAATAACGAGAGTAAACAGAGAGACAGCCGAGCGGAACAAATTATGTTGACGCCTTATTGAGTAAAATGAATTCAATGTAAAATCCTTCTATGGTGAAATCCTTCTATGGTGGCATGGAAATCTTTGCAATGAGTGATTAATTTAATTGTAATATATGTACATGTAGATTTACATATAAATTATATATCTGAAAAAGGCTTAGAGCTCAGTTTGATAAACATAATACACAATGACATAAGTTGTGGTACGTGTAGTTATATCTTAAGATTAGATTTCATAAAGCTTTAATATTGTATTTAACAAATTTTCTCTATGATTTAACGTAATAATGGAATACCTATGTACGTACGTATGTATGTACATGTACATCTACATATCTACACAAAACATTTTACGCATATTTGAATACTAGACTTAACATCTACTTCCCAATAGCTTTAGAAATACAGAGGAATTATTGATTTGCTTTAAGCTTTTCTGCTTTCGAAATTTAATACCGTTTAAGGAGATTCATATTATTAACTGGATAAGGATAAGGAATATTAAGATGTTTGTATAACTGAATATTTCCGAGCTGATATACATACAATATGTAGGTTGCAAGTTAATATATGTATTTAGAGAAAAGGATAAGGATATTAAATAAATTTGACAAAAGTATTTTTAAAAAATTCGGGAAAACAAATTTTTTTTCCTTAAAAATTTCCTTAAAAAACTACGGGACCATTATTCGGAGAAGTGTTTTTTTTTTCTTAATTAATATTAATATTAATAGATGTTGGAGTCTATTCGACATTTAGTATTTATTGTGAACTATCCAAACTCAAACAAAATTTTTTGTCAGCTAAACGGCTGAGACTCGAATTTTTAGAAACAATTTTTTTTTTTCAAAATGTATTATTAGTTTTTTCCTTTAATTTAAATATTTTGCAGTGAACTTAAATACATATTCACAAATTTGAAAAAATTATTTCTCCAAAATTACAAAAGATTAACAGAGCAATTTTTAGATTGTCACTAATCCACTCTGTCACTAATACATTGTTATGTACGTGCTACAAACACTTCATTTATTTTGCACTAATATTTAATTACGAAATTAGTTGCTAAGGGGTTAGGGCCTTTCATGCATGATATTACTTTTATTAATTTATAAAATAACAAAGTACCATGTACGCCAGAAGAAATATGTATGGGATGTACATATAACAATATTCTCTTAGAAACGCACGTGTAATTTACGTTTTACACGGTAGATTAGGAACTACAAGGATATCGTTATATGTATCTATATAGTATATGCATGCATATATGTATGTATAACAAACAGATCATTAATAATCCTAAATGCTTTAGGTATCCTTTGATAGACTAAACTTGAACTTGTACTATGTATATCTATATATATCGTATATATCGTATGTAGTGATAAGATACACACTACTCTAACCGTCAGCCAAACATAATGGCGTGAATACATTATTCAATGTGAGTTAATTGTTAATTATGTATTTAGAATTTAGTATATCTTTGAGGCTAGAGTCTTAAAAGATTATTCTGCTATATATACATAATTTAACTATTAAAATGCATACACAGCCACCAATGTAGGTACATACGTACATATATAAGTACCGATACGTTTGTGTAGGAATATGTAATGGACATAATTATAATTATTAGGTATTAGGTATAGGTCGTAATAATTATATATAGTTAGATGTATTCACCAGAAAAGTTAGAAATTTAAAATTCAAATCCAGTATTGTACTGTATTCAGCACAAATCCCATATACGATTTAAGGAAAACAAAATATATTTACACATACACGCAACGCCACTGTTCAAATTTAAATTTAATTATAAGTATTACAAAAAAAAATAATAATAACAGCTTAACCATACAAAATTAAAGAAAACATATTGTCGGCTTATATTCACAACCATAACAAACGTTATAAGTCATTCATCGACCAGAAGTGTCAACATTTAATAAGTGAATGAGTGAGGGCCTCAGATTCATACCACTTCTAACTACATAACTTCTAAATACATATTTGATGGCTTATGTAAAATTATTTCTATAATTCATTTTACAATTGAGAGTGTTAGGTTCTTTTAAAAATACTTTTACTATTACATTTATGGACTATTAAAGGTCGCAAGGTCCACGTTAAAAATTAATAGACCTTAAGGGATATAGCAACGTTTGATACTTTACCTTACCTTTTTTTGGGAACAATTTATGTCTGAAAAAATGAACAAAGAGGAACAATAAGAGGAATAATATAAAATCATCAAATACGCAGACAAAATAAATTTATTCACTTAAATATTAATTATATATGTATGTATGCGAATTTATTATCTAACTATTAATATGGTACAGCGACAAATTCAATGCATCTCTCGAATCAGGAATATATTTGACTTGATTATGTATTAAATATGGCCAACGGTATTATTATCCATTCTACTATGGCTAAATAATGTATAAAGCAAAACCCAAAAACATATATTTTCTGTATATATTGTACAAATAACTACAAAATGTTATCCAAAATGCCACAAACAAAACAAAGGTTCGTGTTTAACATACTAAATTGCAATTACTGGGTACAAAACACTATATGTTCTGTATGTACAAAATAAGTACATAATTGTGTGTGTGTATAGGGATAAATGTACTGTATAAATAGTCCTATTATCTGTTTCAAAGGCCTTAAACGAGTGTAGGTACTAAATTAAGGATTGCGTTTTAGGTGTTTCAAGTTATATCGTCAAATTGTAGAAAGGATTTATTTCAACATAAAAATTGTTTCTTTCAATGTCGATTTGAATAAAGGACTGTAATATCCATCAATTCTTATCATACTCGTAGAATTTCAAACGATCTCGACGAACACCAATCTCCTTTTAAAGTAATTGACATCTAAAGCTTCTAATTATGTGAATGGCTATTTATTTAGTAGTATCGACGTTTATTTTATGTTTAAATACATTTTTGCTATAGAACAGTCTCTCAGAATGCTTTCTAATGGTTGTTCAAATTTCCACCCTTGTTTATGTTGTAATATTAATCTGCTCTTCTCTTCTACTGTATATAGTAGGAAGGCTAATTTTCTGTATATTATATGTATAGTGAAATTGGATACTTCCCTTCAACGAAAAGTCCAGAGATAGAGGCGATAAACTTTTATTGTTCTATAACATAAATTTGAAATTTTTGATGATTTTTCATTCAAATAATTTAATCTACAGTTATACAATATTGTATTTGCATTTTTGCAAAGCCACCCAAAGCGCATGTATCATTGCATTTTGTATTATACAATGTGTAAATGTTTTCTAAATATATCTTGGATCCAAAAAACTCTAAACCATTATTATGTATCAATTTAATGTAATAATTATATTCCTATGCGGTATCAAGTCCATTGGACTGATTTTATGATAATCCTGATTTTGTTAAAAAAAAAACTGCGAAGTAAAGCTACGGGGCTTCCACACAAAACTACTCTTCCCTTCATTTTTCAAACCTTTAACCAAAATTCTGCACCCTTCCCGCACTTTTCCCCACTCTGCCCCCACTTTTCCCTACCTTTTTGTTTTTGTCATTTTATCGAAATTTTGATTTTTAGTGTGCTAAAAATCCAAAAAACTAAACATTAAAAAGCACCTGTTTTTCGAAAAATGTGTATGGGAGGGGGTCGAAGGAGTGGGCCGATTTTGCCCATTTGCAATACCAAGCAGCTCGTTCACAAGTCGTTCAAGTCGTTAGCTCAACGCATTCGAAAGATAGCGTGTATACAGGCGAGCGATACTTACTACCAACATTTTTATTACAGTTTTACGATTAAAAATGTCCAAAACGTGGACACTGGACATTTCACAAAAATTTCGATTTTAAATTTTTGAAAAATGAAAATGAAAACAAAGCTTCCACTTATTTTTTTAGAGTGTGGAAGCAAAAGGCTTTTATGGAATATCAAGAATAAAGTCTTCTCTTAAACAAATTGATAATAATTTACAAATTCTTAAATAGCCACATTTTCAAATGGAATTCGAACCACCCGTCTTAATGTTTCCTTAAATTTAATGAATCTTCCCTCGTGTACAGACGAAAATGCCAGAATAAAATCATTTTTAATCAAATGATATTTTATTATGCAGAATATATTTCTTCTTAGTAAATATATTTAAAAAAAAATTGGAAGATACTCTTGTGGAAACTTCTACCCCTAAAATAACTTAAATTACTTCCTTAGAAGTCAGCATTAATTATTTTATCAACATTTTTTAATAACATAGAAAAAACTTATTATGCTACATTATGTATATTTGGTGCATGTTGATTGTTCATTGTACCTATAGTACAGTAAATTGTCATAAACTACCCAGGGAATTTCATTTTGCCTTGACACTCAATACAAAATACGCAATACGTATACCTTATCTATATGTTATGTACTCTACATTCTTATATACTTTACTTAGATACTACCATATATACTAAGTATATATCAAAAATATTTTTATTTAAATCATAATGAAATGTGAGGCATGTTCATTTCATTATAGAAAAATCTTTTGTGGCAAAGCAAAATGAAACAGAACCCTTCAAAACATAATTTAAGAATAAGCTCGTGTATAAAGGTCTTATCTTAGTACAATGTCTACATTAGAGCTTACATCCTACATATATTGTTATGGAAAAAGAAAAAAAAACAACATTATTTTGGCTTTTTGATTTGATTTTCGTTTATGATATTGAATAGAGCTCTAAAAGTATTCGGGAATTATATGATGAAAGAAAATATCCAAATATTCGTAGGTAACATGATTTTAAAACAAATCGAGGGTGTCGGTGGTATAATTTAGGCATGTTTTTTTTATTTAAATTTAAGTGCTTTTATTTTGAAATTTAATTATGAAAGAAATGGCTAATTCTTTACAATTAAAAGATTTTTTTTTAATTTTTTTACCCTACATTGTCCACTAAATTATGCACATCACGTATATTAAGGGCATATTCGATAAAAAAAAAAATACAATGGGTCAAAGGTAAAAGGTACAGAATACTAATTTTAAATATTGATTTATTATAATTTTCCCTTCAAACATATTTTTATTGCATTACTAAGTAGTGTATCCGTGTTTATCCGAGCTGTTTGACTCATTACTTTTCGTGTTAGAAAATGTTTGTAAGAGAACATCACACATCATAATAGGTGATAAGGTAGGATATGACATATGATGGTCAGTGAAATGAGAAATATGGGAATCTTTGATTAAATACATTTCATCGATGTATTTTAAATAGGGGGGATTCTATTAAATCTACTAGTTAATTACTCATATATGTAGTTGACCCGAAGCGATATAATATCTCCAATAATGGAATGATAAAAATTAGGTTTACACTGTATCACAGCATCCCCTATATTTTGTCTGATTTGATAGAGATCTTAATCTAGATTTCTAGAACAAAATTTCAGCTTCAGCCGTTTAGCAGGTATCTTGATCACGGATAGACGGAAGAACGGACATTAGAATTTCACAAAAAAAAATGGTGGTAACATTTTTTTTTCTATGATGAATTTTAAGGGACGTTACAAACTCCGTACTAAAGTTATAATAACATTTGATTAACATCATAGGTGTATAAAAACGGTTTCGTTAATGGGTTAAGTTAAGAATGTTTGTTGGTCAAGATAAATTTATCTTATTAATTATTTCTTTATCAATATGAATAAATAATTTTTTTGTGTGTATGTACATCATTTACACTGTACAAAAATTATTATTATTAGTATTTTTGACACGCTGTAAATATTTAAAAATGTCCAATTAATAGTTTCGGAAACTGTAATAGAACCACAAGCTAGAACAGAAAAAGAGTAACGACAGGACATAAATCATAAATAAAGTGTAAATATTATCAAGACAAATATTTCCTAAATCTTTTTTTACTTAATTCATCCCAGATAAGACAAAACGTGTTATCAGTTATTTATAGTTCAAGTTGCGTCTATATAAAGACGGTTAATTCAGCCATTTTACAAAGTGAAATTTAAATCGTTCCAAAATGCGCATATGTTTGGTAAGAACAATTAAAAAATGTTAAAAATAATAAAAAATGATTTTGAATTCGTAAAAGTGATATGTGCAATGATAAATGTCGAATTTAATAAAATCAAGTTTATTATCAAAAGTTTTCGCATAAAATTGTTAAAATTAATAAAATTATTTCGTTGCAGATTTTGTTTGCAACAGTTATTGCAATTAACGCCAGTCCATTAAGGGATCACCAAATTGATTCCCAAATTGATCACCAAATTCATCACCAAATTCCTTACCAAATTTCTCACCAAATTCCGCATCAATTTCCACACCAAATTCCTGAACAAATTCTACACCAAAATCATCACCACAGTAAAGAAAGAAGTTTTGAGAGTGTTGAGGATGACATCAAAGATATAAAAAATCTAGTTGATAAAGGTCTCCATCATTTTATAAATTTCTTTCATAGTGGAGAAAAACTAACTTCAGCAACTGCTGCAAGTACAGCTGCCGCAACTACGGCTGCTGCAACTACAGCTGCTGCAACTACCGCTGCTGCAACTACAGCAACTACAGCTGGTGCAACTACCGCTGCTGAAACTACGGCTGCTGCAACTACAGCTGCTGCAACTACAGCTGCTGCAACTACAGCTGCTG